>QVRM01001380.1:0-36201 GCA_003439945.1 Dermanyssus gallinae
GGACCAGGCAGATCATGCGTCTAGGTTAGCAGAGGCTAACAAATGTAGAAAAACTCAGGCGTTAGTTATCCGCACCAACTTTATCCGTTGGCCTTTGAAACAATGGGAGGACCAGGCCCGCTTACATTGAAGTTGATTCAGCGCGTGGGTAGAAGCTTAACCTCTCCACGGGAGACTCTAGAGCATCGGAATTTTTGCGCCAGAGACTGTCGCTTGAACATTCAACGAGGAAACGCAGCATTTGTTCGGGGCACATTGTGAACTGGGCTAATCCCGGGTTAGATAACCCGTAATCATACACGTTAACGCGGAGACAATTGTTCACTCCAAAGTGCTAACATAAAAAGTCGTTTAATGTGAAAAAAAAAATAATAATACTAATATTATTATTATTATTATTATTATTATTATTATTTTAGTTAATACATTGTGAGGTATGAACGTTTAAATCATGTTTATCCTGCTCTGTTCGCTTTCTGTCAGTTCATGGCGCCTATAATGGCAGCCACGTTCCCTCTCACACACGGCCAAAGACATCATTTGTCTCAAAAAACATGGCCTCGCGTCGATCGCCCGTAACGGTCTTCGTGATTCGTTTTTCCGATGTCTTTTGCAGGAGTTTTGCTGTATCCCTGTGCTGATGGGCGAGGTTCCTCTAATGTAATGGGTGCAAAGTGGTAGCTTCTAGATAGTTCTAGAAGTTCTACTTCCTCCGTTTTTCAGAATCCGCACGTTCTTTCTACCCATCCCCGATTCGACTGCGCTGTCGCGTAAATATGATAACGCCGCCGTGCATGAAACCGTACATCCCATACAAGGCATTTCCGTGCGACCACAGCGGATGGTGACCCCGTCAGGTCGCAACTCACTGCTGCCATTAAGACCTACTGGTTCGGGCGTAGATGGTATCCCTACCCTTCTAAGAGCTCTTCTCACAATGGCGTTAAGTTCAGCGTGCCTTGTAAGTCCTGCCGGGGCTTTTAGACAGCTTAACGGGTGTAGACGTCCGAGTCAACCGGTTGGCCGCATGAGAGGCACGTGACGGGCTGGCAGACGGGGGCGCCTATCCTAAGAGCTGACACCATGCGGAAGGGGCTTGGATCCAGCATGGTGCCAAGTGACGGTAGGGCGGCGCTTGAAGCCAGCCCCCGCTGAAAGGATGTTGAGCCGCTAGAAAGACGGCACGTCTCTTGTTGATGTAAGGTTATTAATTATATCTCGCGCGAACGCAAGATCCGTAGCTCTTCTTATCCCAAGGCCTCCGTGTCAATGGGGAGGCTAGCTCTCTCCAACATGTTTCCTTCTAAGTTAATGTTAAGGTACCTCGCTTAGAATGCTTCTGGTAGTCTCGTCATAGGCTGCAGGACCCTCCATGTATTTCAGGGTCTGACATGTTCGTAGCATGTAGACAAATCTTGGGAACCAAGACTGTGTCTCCATAGACACAGAGCCACCTGCGGGGTGTTATTACTGGTCAGTCGTGGGCGAATTTTTACCAGGGTCTCTCGTTTTAGCATCGAGAGCGCGTGGGATTCCTTTGGCTATTACGGGAGAAACCTAGAACATCTAGGTTACCCTAAGTTACACAAAATATCCCAGGAAGTGCTTCCATGATTTCTTGTATAGCTTGCGCCTGATCTTGAAAGGTGCCTCCGACAGCTTAAAACCTCGCATTTGGCTGCATTGAGAGTCAGTCCTCCTGGTTCCTTAAAGTTCAGTATAGTTTGCAGATCTCTCGCCACGACATTTGCGGACCGTCCCGCAAATGGGTCCTTGAAGAGATCGTACTCTCCAGATGTGGGGTACAGCAAGGGGACTCCTGTGGCCCGGCCCTCTTCTGTCTGGCGATTTGCCAATTGCTTTCTGCTTTGGAGTCGGAATTTAAGCCGTGGTTCTTAGACGATAGCACAATTGGAGGTACTCTTGATTCCGCCCCTTAGTGATGTGGAAAAGATAATCGATTTCGGCGTCACCTCTAGACTGCAACTAAATGCTTCAAAGTGTGAGCTGTACGTCTTGTCATGCGACTACGCCCTTCGTGACGAGTGTTTAACGCCGGCGCAGGGCCTGCTTCCTGACATCAAGCTATGCACTGATGAAAACATCGAGCTTCTATGAGCTCCCCTCACAACGGCCTCCGCAAAACTCGCCCTAAACAGGAAGTGCGAGCTAATGGATCTCTGGTGTTCCAGGTTGGAATCCCTCGATGCGTATCCTGCATTATTCTTGATGCGAACTAGCCTCTCGACACCAAGGCTAATCTATATCCTTCGCTGCATAGATGCATGGCCCAAAGGACATTCTACAACAATTTGACGATAAGCTGAAACAGTGCGTGACCGGGTGTTAAATTTGAATCTGGACGGGGAAAATTGGGACCAGGCTACCCTTCCTACATCAGCCGGAGGTCTAGGAATACGACGTGCAACCGATCTGTCCCAGACCGCATTCTTGGGTTCAATCACCTCACTTTAGGAACTGATTACATCTATATCTCCTTCGAACGCCAAGTCCCTTTCTAGAACGGCTCATGGAGTCTAAAAAAGAGGAGTTCGCCGCATATCACCGCGTGGTGCTTGACGACACACGCCAGCATACTCTGGATGCTGTGGTAGTCGAAGCCATTCAAAAGAGCTCCTGGACAACACGGCTGATGCACTCGGCAAGGCCAGCCTACTAGCAGCTTTCAACGATACGAGCGCAAAATGGCTTCAAGCCATCTCCTCGCCGCAGCTGGAAACAGTGCTGGACAACACAACACTCCGCATCGTTGCCGGCCTGCGGTTAGGGGGGGCTGTTGTGTGCGCCTCATAGTTGCTCCCTGTGCAACACACCGGTGTCGCCGACGGAAGGAGCACGGCCTTAGCTGTCCTAGGAGCTGCGGAAGACATTCGCGCCACGCCGCCCTCAACGAAAGTGATTTCAAGAGCGTTGCATTCCGCTAACGTCTCCTGCAGAAAGGAGCCAGTCGGACTAGCAGCGGACTCAGCCTTACGTCCAGACGGAATGACCTTGGTTCCGTGGTCTTCCGGAAAGGCCCTTGTGTGGGACGCAACCGTGTGGGACACGCTGGCGCCGTCTTATAGGAGCCGAACTTCAAGATCAGCAGTGCTGTTGCCAATTTAGCGGAGCAGCGGAAAAGTCTGAAGTACCGCGAGTTGGAGGCATCTTTTATAGTGCAGCCAGTTGCCATAGAAACAATGGGAGTCATAGGCGAATCAACAGTAAAATTTCTGAAAGAAATTGGGAAAAGAGCGGCAAGTGAGAGGGATGCGAAAAGAGCAGGAAATTTGCTCTGCTACAAAGAATATCAATTGAAGTGCAACGTGGAAATGCCGCTGCGGTGCTAGGTTCGCTGCCCTCAGGCAGTGGTCTACCGGGTCTGCTCTGATTACGTATTAGAATTATGCTGTGTATAATGTATAAATTAACTTTTGTTTTCTATATTATAAGGAATCTTAGGAAAGCCGGTATACCATCTACACTTGAACCGAGAGGTTTAGTTATCTTTAATCGTTCGCCCAATTTGGTAAGTATTCTCTCAGTCAGGGGTCCCGGTGGTCCCAAGGTTTCGAAGGCCACTGGGCTGAAGTTATGGGCTCGTGCAAGTTCGGCGTATTTGTTCATCTGTTCGTTTCTGCTTGGGTCGCGGCGTGACCAGCTCGAAGTGAACCGAAACCGACCATTGAGGTAGAAAGTGAGTCGGTTACGGTGGCATCCCATATGAGGGTACGGCCTCGTTCAAAGGGGATGAGAGTCATCCCGTCGGGACGCTTGCCGTCGTTTCTGGTTAGTCCGTTGGTTCTAGCGTACTTGAGTAGCCTGCCGTCTCAAGGCCCTTGTTATTGTGTCGTTAATAGCCGCGTGACGTGGTCTACGACCTTCACTGAGGGCGCAGGATAGAGCGTGGTGTGCTTTAATGCCCACCGGCTCCCCGCATCGGCATATGTGAGGGTGAACGAGCGGCGTACCAAGTCGGAGGCCAACACATATTCTTGTAGTGGCATCATCCAGTAAGGTTCCTAGCGATGCACTGGGTAGGGCGTGTAGCCAATCGCTTGCATGTTTTGCGGAGGTTGCCCTAAGCCGAGCCCTAGTAGAGTCATTGTCAGCTTGATCAATAAGTAAACAAGCCTGTTGATCGGCTAGCATGGCCGACCATTCACTCTGAGATGCGACGTTATTTGGTGAAGTTCCAAGAACCTCAACCAATCTTCTCGTGACTTGATCTCGCATGGAGGTAAATTCGAGCTGGCCGGCTTCGTCAAGGAGCTTGCAGACCCTGCCGGAAACCTGATGGGTGGCAGCAACTATTGCAGGGAGTGCTAATATTGTCGGGTCTGGTAAGCCAAGTCCTCCCTTGGCTATTGGCAAGAACATCTGTCGTTTGGTTGTATCATCCAGTTCGATGTTAAGCAGATTCGTTATTGTATTAGCTGTAAGATCATTGAAGCGTCGTAGCTCGTCCGTTTCGCCGGTAAGTTCGATACCCCTCAGAATATGAGTTAGGCGTGTGGCTGAGTAAGAGCACCTTAGCAGGTAAAGACCGCTATGGTATCCTATCAGAGGAAGGCGCTCCGAAGCGGTATTCAGTTTATCCAACCACTTCTGCCACACGGGGAAGACACCTTCCCGAAGTAGGGGTACCTCTAGGAGTTCTACTTCGTTTGCGCTGAGTATCTTGCAGCCCGGTAACCAGTGCGTGATCTCAGAGGTTGTCGAATCTGCATCAGGATTCCATACGAACAGTTCACATTTCAACGGGTTCAGGGCTAAGCCGCTTACCTTCTCGAAATCGATAATCTTCTGTATGTCATTAGCGATTGTGGAGGCGTTGCCTGCCAGTACGCCATCGTCCAAGTACCACATGTTAAGCGGGCTTTCGAGCGATTTGATCAGGTCGTTAACTGCCAGGCAAAATAAAGGTGGACCCAGGGAGTCTCCTTGTTGTATACCTGTCTCGGACGATATTATTAGGTCAGACGTTACAAAGCAAGTTGGACGTCTATATGAGGACTCGACATAATGGTGCATGTCTGGGGTTGAGTCTTGACTGTCCTTAGCAAATGGTCTCGTCTTATCGTATTAAAAGCATTTGAAAAGTCCAGCTTGAGCAAGTACGTGGGGCAAGTCCTGTTAGGATGTAACGGTTTCGTGCACCACCGCGGCTTCCTATTTACACCACGGCTCAGTTGAGCCGGGATGGGTGGCAAAGCACGCAGACGCCAGAAAACGCGTTAAATACGCTGGACTGGAAACAAGATATACTTTTGTGCCTATTATCATGGAGACGCTAGGACTAATCAGTAAGGGAAGCATTTCTCAAAGATTTAAGTAAGCGAATTCAGGAGGTCACAAGCGACCGAAGAGGGGGTCAATTCTTGAGGCAAGCGTTGTCTTTGCAGAGATTTTGGGCGCCATGGAGTGAAATAATTATTTAAAGAATTTGTAATAATACGTTCAGACCTCACAACTGTAATATTGTTTAATAAATAATAATAGTAATAAAAAGAATAATAATCATGACGATAAAAGGCCCGACGGTGTCACTGTTCCGCCGTGGAAAAAGGGCAAATGCCTGGTTTGGGATGCGACAGTCTCCTGCACAGCCGCACCGTCTTATGTGTGCCACAGCGCTACGAGGCGGGATGGGTGGCCGAACACGCAGAGAAAGAAAAGTGGCGTAAATACACAGAGTTAGAATCTAGATACAATTTCGTGCCGATTGCAATGGAGACAATGGGCCCAGTCAGCAGAAGAACAAGGACATTTATTAAAGACTTAAGTGATCGAATACAAGCAAACACCGGAGATGCACGCGAAGGCGACTTTCTGAGGCAGCTGCTTTCATTGGCAGTTTGCAGAGGAAACGCCGCGTCGATATTAAGTGCGTTGGGCTGACGACAGCAAGAAAGAAACTATAAAATAATGAGGATACACATTCACACCTCACAACTGTATTGCTCTAAGACATATTAAATAAATAATAATAATAATAATAATAATAATAATAATAATAATAATAATAATAATAATAATAATAATAATAATAATAATAATAATCACTCATTGACGAGGAAGCAAAGATTGAACTGCAAAAGGCAGCAATAGTAGCGGATACCACAGTCAGAAGTCAACTCGACCCCGGCCCTCTGAGAGAACACGTGAGTCAAAATCTTCTCGACGGTTGCAAAACTAAGAAGTCCGCACGAGATATAACAGATAGCCTAACCTCAGCAAGAGAGCGTGCCGTGTTTCTAGCGGCTCAACATCCCTTCAGCGGGGGCTGGCTTCAAGCGCTGCCCTCCTGTCAGCTTGGCACCATGCTGGACCCAAACTCTTTCCGCATGGTGTCAGCCCTTAGAATAGGCGCCCCCGTCTGCCAGCCCTTCTCATGTCTGCGATGCGGCCAACCTGTTGACTCTGACGGGTTACACCCGTTAAGCTGTCTGAAAAGTTCCGGCAGAATTACAAGACACGCTGAACTTAACTCCATAGTTAGAAGAGCTCTTAGAAGGGCAGGGATACCATCTACACCCGAGCCGAATGGCCTTAATGGCAGCAGTGAGCTGCGGCCTGACGGGGTCACCATCCCGCTGTGGTCACACGGAGAAAGCCTTGTATGGGATGTAACGGTTTCATGCACGGCGGCCTTATCGTATCTACACCACAGCGCCGTTGAGTCAGGATGGGTAGCCGAGCGCGCGGATTCTGAAAAACGAAGGAAGTATCTTCGAGCTATCTAGAAGCTACCACTTTGTACTCATTACATTAGAGACGCTCGGCCCCATCAGCTCAGGTACAGCGAAAATCCTGAAAGATATCGGAAACGCATAGCAGAAGTTACGGGCGATCGACGCGAGGCCATGTTTTTGAGACAGATGATGTCTTTGGCCGTTTGTAGAGGAAATGTGGCTTCCATCATAGGCGCCATGAATTGATAGAAAGCGACCGGAGCAGGATAAACCTGGCATAAACGTTCATACCTCACAATTGTAATAACTGAATAAAAATAATAAAAATAATAATAATAATAATAATAATAATAATAATAATAATAATAATAATAATAATAATAATAATAATAATAGTAATAATAAATGGTTAACTCTTATCATGAACAGCCATAAAATAAGTTTAGTCAATAATAATAATAATAATAATAATAATAAGTTGCTCCCTACGAAAAGCGCTAATGAAGTAGGACTGGAGTAGTCTTTACTTAAGTTCTATTCTGCACACGAAGCCACAACTGAACGTATACAATCATATTAATGCGTAGTTATTTATACATTAAACATTGCATAGTTTGATGATGCCTTTGATTATGACGTATGATAAGAGTAACGCATAGTTATTCACGATATGCTTGTATACTTACGAAAATTATAAAATCATATTAATGCATGTTTATATAAGTTGTACGTATATACTGATGGTGCGTAATATCATGATAAAAAATATATATAAACATTGCACAGTTGATCGACAGAACAATTGCGGTACATAATGATGCCTATAATTCTGATGTATAATAAGAGTAATGCATAGTTGTTCACGATACGCTTGTATACTTGCGAAACTTAAATAAAATATAATAATGCATGTTTTTTTTATATCGTTATATACTGATGATGCGTAATGTCATGAGGAGAAAGATATATTAATTTACACCTGATGTTTAAATGACACTTCTAGCGTGTGGTTGGGCTACGAAGTCTGCTGTGAAAGGAACTCACTGGACTGCGAAGAGCAGTGGTTTTGGATTTAGTGAGTTAGCAAAAAGTGTCGTCTTTAGTAATAGATCCCGCACTCAAACTCCAGCCCGTTAACTCCGAACAGGGCAGCAGCGCACACAGCGTCTTCTAGGCGGTAAGCGCAACCAAGGCGTTGGTTGCGCCCTCGTCTTCCTTGAGGATGAACCGCTGAATACCATTGCAGTAGGTCTGCACGTAGTCCAGCCAGTCGATGGAGGCCGCGTTGAAGTTGAATTCGGTCTGATCGGTGGCGCTGAGCTCGTCGAAAAGCGCGCGCGTGTGTCGTTGTGATATGCCACCCGTGGGTGATAAAGAACTCGAGCAAATCCATCGACTTGGCCAGTCGACGATAGATCGGCAACAGGGCCGGCTTCTTGCCGACAAGGCGCAAGCCCATATCGAGAGCGCGCGCCACGAGATAGTGCTTGAAGAACAGCCGAGTCTGGTGCACCAGACGAACTGAGGTAACCCCCGGTTCAGGATAGCGCACAAGTAGACGGTTGAGTGGAGCGGCGGCTGCGGAGAAGTTCTTGATGAATCAGCGGTAGTAGGAACACAGACCCAGGAAACTGCGGACGGCTTTTTGATTAGTTGGAGTCAGAACGTGGTCGATGGCTTTGGTCTTCTCAGGATCTGGTCGAAGTCCGTTTGCCTCACTACATGAACTAGTAGTGTTAGCTGTGGCGCAGGAAGGTACACTTCTTGATGTTCAACGAGAGGTTAATAGTCGATCCGCGGGAGCGGGTACGTGTCTTTCTTCGTGACTTTGTTGAGTTCGCTGTAGTCAACACAGAAACGGTATTCGCCGCTTTTCTTCTTAACGAGGACCACTGGACTGCACCAAGGATTGGAGGATGGTCGGATGATACCTTGTTGCGTTATGCGGTCAACTTCCTCCGCGATCACTCCTCTTTCTGTTGGTGCATAGCGGCGGTTGTAGCGGCTGCGGACTGGGTCGGAGTCTCCTGTGCCAATGTTGTGGACGATGAGATCGGTACGCCTTGGTGCTGCTCCGTCGGCCGGAATCAAATCTGCGAACGATGCCACTAGGCTTCGTACCTTTTGTCGTTCGTGGTTGGGTAGGTCGGGGCTGATTGCCTGTTCTATCTGATCGTGGATGGACGGTGAGGTGGTCGATGATTGAACTGTGTTGTGACTGTTTTGCATGAGGTGTGTTATCATCAGTTGGTTGTCTTCGCTCTCGATGCGCTGACCGATCGCCACGGTCATTCCTCCGGGTAGGATGATGCGATTCTGTGTGTGATTCTCTATTAGCACAGCGATCTGACCTTGCCGTATGGTCGTGAGTGCCGCAGCTAATAAGAGTGTCTTCTTCTCGAACAATGTTGGTGTCGGTTCTAGTAGTAGGGTGCCGGTGGTTGTTTCGGAGTTAGTTGTTACTGTTACCCGGGTGGCGGTTTGAGGTGGGAGGATGGTGGTAGTCAGCGTGTGAAATTGATATTTGGTGTGTTGTGTTGGAACTGTGGGGTGGGGGGTCGTTGCGTGTAGAATACTGAAAGGTGCCTAGTGTGAGCTTGTTGGACTGAAGGTTGATGGTGGCCAAATAAGTGTGTAGGATGTCTTCTCCCAACACTATCTGTTCGTTGAGGGATTCAATGATGACGAAAACGTACGGTAGTGTCGGCTTATTATTGTCGATACTAATAATCAAAGAGCACGTTCCTTTGGTTCGCATCGCCGTGCCACCCGCGGCAAGCATGTGTGGCGCGCTTTCCGCAAACGTCACCTTCCGGCCTGGCACGGCGCAGGCGCTGATGGCGGAGATGTCTGCTCCTATGTCCACCAGCGCCACCACCCGCGCCTCAACCCGCGACGGTGATGCGGATTCTATTCCGCTGTAGTCTCGCACTTGGTCCGTAGGTAAGTCTTGGTGGTCCGATCGGAAGCAACTGGGTGGTTTCCGGTGAGTTGGCGGCGCGTTCCTGCGTGGTGGGAACCCTCTTCCCTCGGTTCCGGCACTCCTCTTTGTGGTGGCCTGGGTAGTTGCACCTGTTGCATAAAATTGTGCCGCTGGTGTCGCAGCGCTCGCCAAAAAAATAAGACGTCGTACCGTACGGCGCTGGCCATTTGTAGCTTGAGTGGTTGCGTGGTGATGTCGGTTGGTCTTGTGGGAAAGTCGGTCGTCTATGCCGTGGCACAACTCTCGGGCGGTTTGGATGCTCTTTAACCGCGCAAGGATGCCGATCGGTCCATAGTCCGCCCGCATCGTTCTCAAGAACCAGCGCAATACCACCGCGTCGGTCATGTCCGGGTCGATGTCCCGGCACAGGCGTCTTGGTTCGGTCCGTTTGCCGTGTGGTCACTGGCATTGACCGTTGTCACTCCCGTTGGTTCGCCGTCCGGTGGTAGAGTGAGATCGAAGCATCTCCACCAAATGTAACGATGTTGCTGTTACGCTAAGTCACTGGGATGGTAGCTCAGCCGGGCGGCGACTACAACACAAGAGACTCGGGGCAATGAGTGAAATCACGTCGTTGACTGGTCGGGTTACACACTTCTCTCGGCGGTGCACGTTGTTCTTGGTGGTGATGATGATGATGATGCCGATACTCTGGATGTGGCGCGGTCCGTAGACGATGGTGCACGTGCCATGTGATCCGGTTGGTGTTGGGCATTCCGCCGCCATCCACGACTAGTCCCTTCGAAGATATTGACCTACAGGAGGCTTCTCGTTTATGTAGGCTGGTTTCTCTGAAGGACCAATCTGATGGCTACACCAGCTTTGCAGGATTGCATGTAAATGTACGGGACCTCCGATCTGGGACGAGGTTCGAAGATGTCACGCTTCTTATGGATAGCTCACGTGTGGACTGGGATGTCGTGGTGGGGAGTGAGACCTGGTTTGATGACCCTGACTGCCGCCTTGTTTAACATACGAGGCTACACTAGTGTGTCTGTGTGCCGACCTGGTGGAAATGGAGGCGGTCTCTCAATCTATGCGCACTCTGCACTTTATTTGGTGGAATCGACAACACGATCGAGTGATGACGGGAGTGTGCAGGCTATTAGGCTGAAAATTCGCCGCCCTTGTTTTTATGGCTATGTCGTCGGGGTGTACTCCAATGAGGTCCGGTCAGCCGGCACTCTGATGGATATCTTAGACGACCTTGTGACAACGACTGGGGATCTGCCCTGGTACTTCTGGGTGACACAAACATCGATATTTTGAGTAACGAAGCTGTGAGTGCTGAATACTGCTCTGGACTTGCTAGCAAGGGCATTGAACAGGCCATAAATATCATCACTCGTCCCAATCTTAGATCCGATGCAGTATCACTTGGTTCGTGCATAGACCATGTCGCTATTGCCAATTGTGAGCGATATGTCCGTATCCTTCCGTTTGTCGTTGACACGGTCTTTTCCGACCATTACCCAGTAGGGATCACACTGACGGGTAACAAGGCATCTTTAGCGTCGTTGACGATGAAACCAAGTTCGATCGCTGCGAGTCTCTATAGGAGATTCGATGAAAACAGCCAACGAATGTTTCAAGACGTTGTCACCAGGGTGGATTGGTCTTCTGTTTTCGACTCAACTGATCCCAACGAGGCCTTCGAGTCATACAATGGTAAGCTCCGGCTCTTGTATAGCGATTGCTTCCCGTTGCGACAGCGAAGGGCTTCGAAAAAGGTAAACCGCTCGCCTTGGTTCACTAATAATTTGGTTAATTTGAGACATGCTGTCGATCGCGCTCGCCGCCAGTGGTTTAGCACACGGTCCGCAGGTGACAAAGAGGCGTTTCAGAGATTGCAGGTGTCGTACAAGGTAGAACTGAAAGTGGCTAGGGATACCTACTACGAACAACAGTTTGCCGCTGTACGTAACCGCCCTGCCAAGCTCTGGAGTTTCCTTAATGAAATCTGCGGCCGTAGCAAAAAGTCTGGAGCGGTGCCGAGTCGACTACTAGTCGAAGAGAGGGAACTGGAGGAGGTCCAGGAGATAGTGGACGCACTGAATGATTTCTTCTCATCTATCGGTAAAAAAACTACATCCTTGCTCCCTCCTCAAGAGCCGATTGACAGTTTCGTCTCAAACCTATGGAGCTCCGAGCCCAATGCATTTTCCTTTAGTGCTATTACAGCTCAGGAACTGCGAATCGCTGCTAAAGACGTAAAGACAGACTCACTCGATAGCGATGGAAACGTGCCGGGTAAATTTCACTCTAAATTCATTGACACCTTAGCGGCCCCTCTAGCTGCCGTATTCAATATTTCCATTAAAACGGGCGTGTTTCCGGAACGCCTCAAGACATGTTCGGTAACTCCGCTGTATAAGGGTAAAGGCGGGAGGGACCAACCTGGTAACTATCGCCCGATTTCCTTAGTGTCTTTCGTCTCAAAAGTGTTTGAAAAGCTTGCTAAACAACAGCTGGAAAGCCATTTAAATGACTTAAATTTCTTCTCTAAAAATCAATTCGGTTTTAGAGAGGCACGATCAACTGAGCTGGCATTGGGACATATATGGTGGGAGATCATTAAAGCTGCGGAGGATGGAAAAATGTGCCTTGGTGCATTTCTTGACGTAGCTAAAGCGTTCGACTGCCTCGACCACTATATGTTTCTTAAGATTCTCCTGCAACTAGGCTGCGCACCAGCAGTAACATCTTGTTTAAATCGAATCTTAGTGGACGGAGGCAATTTGTGGCGGTGGGAGCTCTAAGGTCTGCGACAGGAACTGTATCCACTGGTACGCCTCAGGGGTCTGTTCTTGGACCTTTTATCTTCATCAGCTACATGAATTTCGTCCTGCGGGGCATCTAGAGGTACGTAGATTGCCGCCCAATCGTTTATGCAGACGACACCACTCTTTTGTTCCGTGTCTCACCCTCCCAATTGTCCAATAATAGGTTTAATCTTTAGCACGTTGAAACCGGTATTGAGAAGGCCATGTCTTTATTTCAAAGATTTGGTCTTGTCGTTAACCCGACGAAGACGACACTCGTTCTGTACCACACCCCACAACGGGCATCGGGACAGAAGTTCAAAACTGGTAATATCTCCCTCCAAATAGGCGGCTCTGCTATCCCTCTCAGCTCAGAGGCAAATGTATTGGCATTGTGCTACACGAGCATATGAAATGGGACAGTCAAGTGAGATCAAGTGTCAGGGTCTGCTACGCCGTGGTGGCCTCACTCGTGCGTTTGAGGAGAGCCAAGGCTTCGCGGGATCTTCAGGGTACGTGTCTACAAAGCGCTTATGGAACCAGTTCTAACTTACGGAATTGTTCTGTGGGGCGCCACGTATTCCACGACCATAGACAAGCTAAGGTTCGTTCAGAATGACGCGGTTAGAGCCATAATAGGGCTTCCTCGTCGCGCAAGTGTGACTCCATGGTACACCAGGCTCGGGCTTCTCAAGCTTGATCAGCTGACACGTTTAAAGTTAGCCGTGCTAGCCTATAAGGTGCAAAACAATGGAATCCCTTCAGATTGTGTTTTAGACTTCGTCCTTACCCCAGTACGGTCGCAGCGCTACAGGAACCACCTTAGAGTGCCAGGGTTTAGACTCACTCTACTTCGGCACTCACTGGCCTACATGCTGCCCACGGTCTGGAACGAGCTGCCATTGGCGCTTCGAAATGCAAGCCGGGCCGCTGTTTTTAAACGACATCTTCTCTTACTACTGAAGAACGAAGAAACAAGTGACTCCGAGTGAATTGTTTTAAACTTATTTTACTATATAGGTATTAAACTTGTTATTATTAGGTTGTTCTAAAGTTTTAAACTTGTATTGTGATACTTATACTCAATTTTGTTGCTTTACACTTCTGATTTGTGCATACATTCGTACACTTCTGTTGTGCTACTTATACTCAATTTTATTGCTTTATCGCGTACACACTTTTGATCGGTACAAAGACTCGTATATTATGTATATTTTGAATGAAAGGTGACAGATTGCCAACTTGTTGGGCACGTCAATAAACCTGATTGATTGATTGATTGATCGTATGCACACAGCTGGCTGGTTGTGAATCGAGTTGTCTTTGCTGGTCTCGATGCTGTGGCTGTTGCCGATTCCTGGGGAGGCGAGATGCACGTTTGACAATGTGCTCGGACGGTTGTGGTGTTGCCTCTCCGTGCTGCTGATGCTGGAGGTGGTGGTGCCGTGCTTGGTGACAAATCGCCAACTGCCATCTTTGACGTTTGAGTTGGCTCGGGTGGTTGGTCGGCCTGCTGACGTCATAATTGGATGTTGGCGTCTTAGTGACTGGCAATTCTGTGACTACGCTGTAGTTGGCTTCTGTTACTACGCTGTGGTAGGCCTCGTTCGCAGTGGTAGGCCTCGTTCGCAGTGGTAGGCCTTGTTCGTAGTGGTAGGCCTCGTTACAATATGTAGTTGAACTTTGACGTAGGTATGCACTAGTCACGACCATCCCCTCTTCGTCGCCACTAATATGTAGTTGAACTTTAACGTAGGTATGCACTATTTTTTTTTTTTTCGTCGTCTGCTATCGGTGAGTACAGTCATAAGTAGAGAGCGCTCCCGTTCGGGAGTCAATTTACCTAGTACATTCTATCACGAGAGCAACCAGTAGAATTCTATCTTACCTTGGTCGTCTAGTTACGTCACAGTGGCGTTAACAAGTCCAACGGGAAATCCAAAGGAAGAAACGAAATAGGAGGCATTCCTCCACTTTGTCGTCGGACGAGTTCCAATCGCCGACTGACCAGCCGCTATCCAAGAAGATGGATAAGCAAGAGGTCTGGCACCAGGTATTCACAAGAGTCCAAGACCGTAGGCCTCAACAAGGGAATCAGTTGAAGTTTTTCCACAACAGCGACGCTAGCTAAGGGTACTACAAGCGCAGGCGGCGTACAGGATGATGCCATATTGGAAGAGAGTGGTAACATGCATAACAGAGCAAGTGAGGGCGCCACAATGCATCCAGCATGCACAAACGTGCACAACGTGCAAGATGACTCTTTTATGGACGCGGATAGAGGTGAAGATGGGGATACTGACGACGTCGGGATGACACGTGTGCCAACCAAAGAGGAAATCTTCAAACTGCGTGCGGAGAAAAGCTGCCGTCAAGCAGAGTCAACGCATGCTTGAGACCAATAATCAACGAAAAGCCAATAAGCCGGTCATCAGGCGAGCCGGTGAACATTGTGTTGAGTTTATGGCTGTTGACGCTTGTGGCGCTGAACTTGCAGGCGGTTTTGAAGGCAAACTATTTCTGCTAATATATCAAGACGTCAGGGAGCACGCACCCACGGGTACTGCCCGTATTAACATACGCAAAAGAGTCGAAATATGGGTAAAGACTGTTAAAGATTTTGAAACTATCAAGCGGCTAAAAACACTGGGAGGGACACCGGTTGACCTTGTTTGAAGGATAGCGGAAACATTTGGGGCAGAGTATCGGGCGTACATTCACAAATAAGTGACGACGAAGTGGCGGGTGTACTTCATGATCAAGGTGTGGCAGAGGTGCGAAGAGTTCAATACAACGCCATAATAAAAAAGCCAGATGGAACTGTGGAAACAGTCAAACGTAACACATGGAAACTGGATATCAAGTTCAGTGGGGAAATCAAGAGCCACATTGAATTCTGCGGGGAAATCCTGTCGGTAACATTGAGATCGTCAGGCAGTGCCTAATATGTCTCAAATATGATCATAAGGCGGCCGCATGCACTAGTAAAACTGGAAAGCTATGCAAGTGCTGTGGTAAAACAGGTCATTTAATAGCAGAGTGCACAAATAATAGAACCTCGCTGTGTGAACTGCCACATGGACCACCCATCAGGAAGTTCCCAGTGTTCTGTCTTTCAAGCGTGGAGCAGAGCCCAGCAAACACGACACGCTCAAGCTATTGAGCGGCAGATGGCAATGCCAATGAAAATTATCGAGGTACGTCCTCCGCCTAGCAATGACCAAACTTCCGGTACACCAACCTGGGCGAGTGTAGTAAAAAGACAGTTGGTACAAGTACTTCCAGAAGGGGAAGAGCGAGTAGTCTGCAATATGCCACCTGTTCCAGCGCCCAGAAAGAAGAACCAATCACGGACAAATATTGTGTCACCCGCAACTTCAAAACAGACCTCGTCTAAAGAAATCAGTCTTGGTGTGACAACACTACGGACATTCTGGTCTGGCATAAAATTCTTCGTTAAACCCTGGTTAGATGAACATCCAGATGTGGCTCGTCTAGTTGAATTACTGGAAGGGGGAGACAAAATTGAAAGTCTCCTCCAGTTCCTTGCCAAACAAAAACACAATGTCTAGACCATGTCTAATACACTGGAATTGTGGCTGGAGTCACAAGAAGAATGTTCCAGTTATAAAAGAAATGTGCACGAGTGGCATTAAAGTAATATGTTTAAACGAAGGTAATTTTCCTAAAAATTTCGGAATCTATGGTTTTGTGACGTATGCTAACACATATTGTCAATCAACCGGCACACCCTCACTGGCTACAATTCTCGTTGACGCGAATGTAGAGCAGTGTGAACTGTCGCTCCAATTGGTAGACGGGGCTCGCATGTGCGGGGTATCTGTCAAACTGCACGACATCACCATGAACATAGTTTCGGTTTACCTCTCACCGAACAAAGCCATCAATATGACTCAATTAATGGATGTGTTGTGCCAGCATGCGCCACTTATCTTGGCAGGCGGACTTCAATGCAAAGCACCCTGCATGGGGCAGTGCGAATGTAGCCAAACGCGGGGAAGATCTGTGTAACAACCTTGAAACCAAAAACTACACCATTATGAATGATGGCAGCCCAACGTTTATGCGACAGTACAGCTCTGGTTTTGTGAGTCTCATCTTGATGTCGTCGCAGTGAGCAATAAGTTAACAAATTACTTCACTATGGAAATTGAAGACAGCGCCACCTTCTCAGATCATGCTCGGCGCTACCTGTACTTGAAAGCAGATAATGGCAAAAAGTGGAGATGGACTTGCATCACTGACTGGAGGAGATATAAAGAATATGTTAGAAAACGCCTATCTGCCGGAAACGAAGTTAGTACTGCCATCAGAGAATCCCATAAGATGGCTACCAAGCGAGTCAGGGTTCCTCCATATCTACCCCCACCGGACATCAAACTTGCTGGCCTACTGCAGGACGTAAAGCGTCTAAAGAGGAGATTCAAGAAACATGGCTGGCTGTCCGATTACTCGATGTTGGCATCAGTGATGAAAGAGATAAATGCATACTCTGCTGACTTGCGGAAAGGACTTGAAGAGAAGTTCATCAAACAGCTAGGCGTCAACACAGGGTTGGGAGAGGCATGGAGTTGGATTAAGTTAACGGCCGAAACCCAACCAAAATGCCCGCTGTTTGCAGTCTGTCGATCAACGGGAAAGTCATTGCAAACTATACTCAATGATATGCTTGACGGGGCAATAAAAACAGCGGCCACGTCCGACACAGGAGAAACTCCAGGTACTGTCACTGAACCGCCTGCACAGCGCGCATCCGATGAAAACGCTACTGATACTGATTGCCATTTCACAAGGTGGGAGCTAGATCTGGCATTGGCCACTGCCAACGCAAGAAGTGCCCTGGGCTCCGATGGCATCAGCAACAAGCAACTGAGGTCACTGGACAATACCGGGAGAGACCTTCTTCTTCGTGATCTTAATGCTATCCTCAAAAGAGGAGAATTTCCAACTGAGTGGAAAACTGGGGAAGGGGTACCAATTCTAAAACAAGGTAGACCGCGATCACAATTAGGCTCATATAGGGTGATAGTCAAAACGTCCCATGTCGGAAAGCTTTGGAACGCATGATTCTCCGCCGCTTGCTTATATTATTACAGAAGAAAGGAACATTAACGGATATTATGTCTGCCTATAGGCCACTACGATCGGCCCAAGATAATATTCTGGATCTAGCTACTGATATCGAAGAAGTAGTCGCCAGAGGGGATCATGTCATGGCCGTTTTTTTTGCGACGTCGAAGGAGCCTATAACAACCTTGATCACACTGCCGTTGTCACTAATTTGATAAAAGCAGGATTGAAACCTAGTAGCGCTATCTTCAAATTGATTGTGACATTCCTGAAAGATCGTAGCATGTCAATCCGGTGCAAGGGAACACACACGGAGGTAAAGACTCTGGGTAATGTCGGCCTTCCTCAGGAAGGAGTACTTTCTCCAGTACTGTTTGTCATGACACTAGCTGGGCTGGCTGATGTCATACCGGAGCATTTTAAGTTGTCTCAATACTCTGACGATGGTGCACTTTGGATTCGCCTCAAGGGTCGCACGATTAATCCAATCGCAGTGATGGAACTGCAACTGACCTTAAGAAAAATCGTATCGTCCTTAGGAGCTCTGGGACTCTCCATTGAGCCTTGTAAAACCAAGAGCATGATCTTCAATGTAAAAAGAGGACAGAAGCTTCTGCTGAGATTGGACAATCGACAGATTGAGCAAGTGAGCCAGGTGAGATTTCTGGGAGTGACATTTCAAGAAAACTGCAAATGGAACAGAGAACTCGACATCATCAAGGAAAAGGGCAAGCGAGTGGCGAATATGCTGGAAAACGCTTGTGGAACTTCTTGGGGAGTCAAACCAGAAACGGCGATGAAACTAGCAGTCGCAATGTTAGGATCAAAAATTAACTATTCCCTTGGCGCAATGTCTCGATTAACAAAAAAGGACTATGGAGTTATAGACTCTGCTGTTGCTCAGTGTGGTAGAATAGCATTAGGACTTCTCTCTATGACATGTACTAGAGCTGTGTTGTCAGAGTGCGGTATTATGCCCGCGGAATTAAATAGACAATTCATCCTAGAATGTCACCTTTTAAGACTGTGCCGCAGCAGGCACAGTCTCATCTTAAGTATATTTGAGAAAAGGGTGAATACCATGGCCCCCAGGCTACTACGGGACTCAGACTCGTTTCGAGAACCTCTGCTGGTACCGGGGTCTCATGTATTTGACGTATCGACAGTCAAAGACTTGTCGACTCGGCTATCAATAGGAGGTATATCATCGAAAAAGAGCCACCACGAGAGTGAACTACGAGCTGCGAGTGAGGTCCATTTGGGCAACATATCAGTGAATAACGCACAGATATACTTCACGGACGGATCGGTGGATGGATCTGCTGGAGGAGCAGGTGTTTTCCGAATCAACGACAACACGGAGATTAGCAAGCATATCGTCAACTGCAGCAGTTCAACTTCGGCCGAGCTGGTAGCAATATCTGAAGCATAGCTGCAGGAACTGAAGGAGCCATCAAATAAAAGGGTCGTGATCGTCAGTGACTCGCGTGCCGCCATCTCGAGCATTCGGGCTGCAGATCCGTCAGGACCCGCCTCATCTATAGTGGAATTTATCATCAAGGTGATAAGTTATCTAGGCCAACCTGTGGAGCTACAGTGGGCACCCTCCCATGTAGGCATTTACGGAAACGAGGTGGCTGATGCACTCGCAAAACGAGGTCTGCTTGCAAACAAAGGAGAAGTAGCAATATCCCTTGGTAAAACTGTGTTAAAGGCTAGGAAAGAAGCCCTAGATAAGCACCATGAGACTTGGAGGAGGCAGGGAACTACAACTAAAAGGGACACGATGCAGATTGCACCACGGCGAAAAAGCTTGATGATGATGCCCTGTTCCAGAAGAGAAGCGGTTACTATTCACAGGCTACGTTGCGCTAAAGGGATGACGCAGAGCACCAGGTTCCACATTAAAGTTGCGCAAAGCCCGCTATGTGATGTATGTTTGGTACACGATGATATATTGCATGTCCTAGATAAATGTAAAAAATACGATACTGAGCGGAAAGTATGGGAGAACGCTGTAGCTGCTGATCAAGTCGATGCAAGACAACTTACTATTCGTATGAAAGACCAATATATAAGGGAACTCTTACAATTTGTTAGAAATGCTGAATTAATTTTCTAAATAAATTATATATAGCTGCCCTGGGTAGGGCTGACAGGCAGTCAAATGTGACGTGCTCTGGGTTTCTGAGATGAAACCCTCAATTGTAATTACTGTTACAATAAACTCTAATAAAAAAAAATGCACTAGTTACGACCATTCCATCTTTGTCGCCACTAATATGTACGTGAGCTGCACACACTGATCTAATGACTCAGTCTATTGAACTTAGACTAGCCGAGTACGTAAGAATGAAAACACGGTTGCTTGCGGTCACCTGTAGAATGTCATTGGCCTCTTCTGTGCCAGCGGTATTTATTGTCTCACGGATTGTTCTGGAATCCCGTAGATTCGTCTCGGTTTAAATAGACGCTTCTATCGAATCGTCTAGATGTTTCTCGTGCCGACTCGTATCTGCCCTTTCCACTGCACGTTCGCCAGTACGTGGCGCCTAGCCGACATTGGTATGTCTACCTGAACATGGCTAGACACAACAGTTAGCATATGACTTTGTTTATGTAACGCAGCTTGGACTTGTATTATATTTTCGCAATTTGTTTTGTAACTAGACAGAGTATCTCTAACCTACTAATGTTAGCTTATTTAGAAGTATTCATTGTTTTTTTTGATAAACCTTAATTCTTGCACTACTAGTTTTTTCTGATGATGACACATATGATGACAATAATGACGGTTATGCATCTGCCGTAAAGCAACTTACTTTTTAAATGCAAACAATATGTTAGACGTTTGTATTATTTGTATTGAGACTCTAGCTTCTACAGTTAATATGTCAGCCATTCTGTGCAACGTGTTGGGCGGTGATGCCTTTTGCTCGGGCGCGTCCAAGACATAACATTCACTGCTGCCACCAATTAAGGCGCCTCTCAAAACCGGCTGTAGGTTATGGAGGGCTCTATCTTGGCTTCTGTATCCAACGACGAGAAGGTACTGGCCAGACCTCTAACGCTTGTCAGCTATCGCAGGACCTCTATAAGCTAGCTGCGGGTCCCAAATTCTGCTCGAATGTAAAAAAAAACATAATAATTTTGCTTTTCTGACTTTTTTTCAGAGTATTGGCAACTATCGTGACATCACTTTGGACAATGCGTCTGCACTGCTTGATGCAGGCATAAGCTTTGCCTTCACAGTTTCGACGCTAGGGCTTTCCTGCATTACATTATGCATTTATATGTATATGTTTATATTTACATATATATACAGAAGCGTGAGGACAGTTTAAACGTGTATAAGGCTGACGTTTATAAACATCCCAATGCCAGCACGTGTCTGAATTTTGTTTGTAAGATTGTAAACTGAGGGTTTATTTAAGTTAGTTATACCCAGAGCCTATTCGACTTATTATATATATATATATATATATATATATATATATATATATATATATATAGGTCTTGTCTATATCGATCAATCTGGTGGCTTGACAATCATGATATTCATCATGATTAACATCCTCATCATGAAGGTGTCATGCTCTACCTTGCATTTTCGAGGTAAACGTGGCTTCGCTTCGATTCCAGCATTTTCACCTCTACTAGTACAACTACTACAGCAGCCACTACTACAGCTAAGATATGATGGCACGACGGCTATTAACAGGAATAGGCTGCAACAGCGGCTGCCAGCGTCATCATCATTGACTTCAACAGCGGCTGATAGTCTCGCCGTCTTCATTGGCCACCGCCGCCAACTGGAACGACGTCTCCAACTCATTGATTCGTCCACATTCACGGTAACTGGAGGGTAACTCGGTAATAGAAGTCACATTCGGCTCTTGTTGGTAACCCGTCATAGAGAATCGCATTCCAATACCCTCACGCATACGACATTCGACTGCGTTGGTGTCAAAAGGATGTATATATGGCAAAAAGATGGTGGGTAGAGAAGAGAGGAAGGAAGACAGAACCCGTACACGGTGGCACACGGTGCGTAAGAAGAAGATGAAGATGATGAAGCAGACAAAGAAGAAAACGACGATGGATCCAGATGTGTAGGCCGCTCGTAGCGTTCTATGTGACCTCGAACCTTCACGACTACCTGTCATTGTGGCATTGTGTGTCCTGTCAATGTGCGTCTTACTATTATTGCCTTACATCGTCATTTGTGCACAGCTGACAGCTTCTCGGCATCTCTGTTCCGAATTCTTTACTCCCTTTCAATCGCGTCATTCTTTCGTTCGCTCTCATTCGTGTGCTTTCTTTAATTTTTCAATCGAGGACATTCCTCAAGCCGGGGCAACAAAGGAGGAGACATTGATCGATTGACCAGAGAGTTATTTGTTAGTCGCCTGGCATCTCCCTATATAACATCCGATATAAACCCCACATACAGGATCCACTCATATTCCTCCTACAAAGCATGGATACATGTGTTATTTGTTTACTACGTTTGGTCTATGTAAATTTAATAACTAAGTTATAACATGGTGCTGACGCTGGTGAGAATGACGGCGGTAAACAGACGAGTTTTTAGTCAAAGCAATTTAGATACAGTGATTTGACTTTGGGTATGCGTGTGTGTTGCGTTTTTCTTATATATATGTATATATATATATATATATATATATATATATATATATATATATATATATATATATATATATATATATATATTATTTTTATTAAGGGACCGCCCCAATTGACAACATGCTTATTTACCATTTTAGTATTAAATATTATAATTAAATATGTACCCTATGCCTATAAAGGTTTGTTTGAAAACAATGTTAATACAGAGAGGCGTTTGCCCGTATCTGCGGGATATATATGTATATATATATATATATATATATGTATATATAGGAGATGAAAGATGGCAATCGAGTGAATACAGTTAGCAATGTACAAGGTGTGAAGATCGCCCCGCAAGCCAAATACCCGCTAAACGGAGGACATATAGACAGAAAATACGTCAGTATCTTCCGTCTCGTAATCGTCTGGGGTTGAAAAACGTATTGATTTCTTGACACCGTGTCCTGTTTTCAGTGCTCAGTTATAACTTACCCAAGATAGAGATAAACTACATAGTGTACATAGCCCGACTTCAGCTCTAAGTAGTCAAACTTAGAGCTTATCCTTAAGTAAGGAGCTGGCGAAAACCAGCGCTCTCTGTGTGTTCGATGACACGACCATTGAAGACGCCGCACACGAGACCGAGTACTGGTCTCGTACACTACATAACACAGTCGATGGGGCTCACCTGAAACACACACACCTAACCCCTTTTACAAATGACTGGGTCAAGGGTACTCCTTACCTATCCGGTAAGGAGTACATAAACCTGATTAAGTTAAGGATCAACGCACTACCAACGCGTGCCAGACTCGCAAGGGGTCGCCCCGGGTACGACAAATTTTGTCGTCATGGGTGCAACGCTGTCGAGACGCTGGCCCACATTGCTCAAGTGTGCGATCACACCCATCGCCCTATAATCAAGCGCCACGATGACATATGTGAGCGAGTCACCCGCCTACTCCGTGCTAAAGGAATGCAGGTGGAACGAGAGCGCACCTTCCGAAGACCCGCCGCACCGGCTCGGAGACCAGACCTCGTCATAACAACACCTACGAGGGTCTGGGTCTTGGACGCCGAGGTCTGCGGCCCCTCAAGAGACCTTGCATTGGCCAGACGGATAAGATCAGGAAATACGATATACCCGGGGTCAGGGATCAACTTCCCAGCTCGCTTCCCCACCGATTCGGGTCCATCACCGTGTCGATGACCGGTGTATGGGAGCCCGAGTCGGTGAAGGATCTCCTGACTCTCGGGTTATCGAAGACAAACCTGATCGACCTAACCGTCCTGGCCATGCAGGGTACCCTACGGGTCTTCCGGGCGCACCGGGACCACAAGAGCTGGGTCCGTCGCGGAGGAGGAGCAGGCGACCTCACCGGGAGGCGATTTTAAATTACTTTTTTAGGCGGGCACTGCCTTAGTGTGCAAATGTGCAATTATTGAATAAATTCAATGTTGTATTCCCCTGTTGCTCCGCCATGTCCTAGTCCACCTCAATGATAGATCCCTACATGTTGCGGCTTTGACACCTAATATTTTGCTGATTACCGGTTAATTGTGTTAATCGGTATTGGCCGGATGTCAACAAGACCGTTGTTGGCCTACAACGGACATAGTTGACAATCTGGACATCGTTTTGCCACCAGTGCCGTATGATCATAACGCTATCACTGTTAGCGTTTCAACAGACGTCCACTGCACTTTATTCTACAAGGAACGGCTTAGCTTTAGGGAAGCTATCATAGCAATGGCGATTTTTACTTACTTCATGGCATTATCGCATGTCCTCATTATGTTACTTCGTAGGACAGCAAGACAAGTACTGTACCGCATGATCGCTCGCTGTTGAGCGATAACGTACAGGAGCCTGCTAAATTTAAGATCACCTATATTCACTATTTGCCAGGCCCAGTACGTTGGCTAAAAAGTTTCTTCGCTTGTTCCATAATTTTGTTTCACGTTTTTCATCGTCGAGCGCACGTATCTAAGCTCAAACGCGTTATGCAACATCGTTTTGTTTACTGCAGTGAAGTGTACATTTATTGCTTAACTTAAAGTGATCGCCCATCTAAAATTGCCTCATTTAGGGCAATAACTACGTAAGGCAAAGCTTACTACTGTACTAGCAGATCTACTGTATAGTCGTTGCCTTTTTGTCCCCCCCCCAATTACTTTCGCTACCCCTACTGCACTGATGGAAGACAAAAGTGAAATTAAATAGTTGCGGCGTAATGAACCGAAAGACTACTATTCTAATGTTTGGCCATGAACAGATTGAGACACCAGCCACCAGAGAGAAACGGGCCTATGAGCCGGCCACATCCGTTGCACACTCCTATACGCAGACATGCCGCACTGAAGTGTTTCGTACATCGTAGTTTATCGAGTTAGACACGAGTTGTGTACAAAGTACCACCGAGACGCGAACGCAGCGCGTACGTGCGTATCTGTTTCAAATTTGGCCTTTACTGTTGCTTCATTGCAGTCTACAGTCAGAGACGCTTACCAATGCTGTCCTCGACCGCGACCGCCTGATTCCAGGGCGAATGGCTCTTTACTTTCAAACGTAATCGATAATTTATTTAAACTCGATTGCAAACAATGGCTGTCGATTCAAATTAGATGGCCTCGTCTAAGCTCACTACCTACGGCATGGCCACTTGTTACTATACGAGCGGATCTTGCATCTTAATGTCTTTGTCAGGAACGATGTTCGTAGGTTAGCTACGATATCCGCAAATTCAGCAGCAGTCCGCTGCTGAATGAATTCTGCTAAACGTGCACAGTTGGCATCGGACTGAGTTTTCAGAACTTAAAATAGATGCCGTTTAAATAATAGCGCTAATAATACATTCATATTCGATGGGAGTCGAAACGTTCTAGTACTTTAAAATTTAAAAATCTAATCAAAACCGTCAAGGTGTTGCGGTTTGGTTTGCTTAGAAGCGCCATTTATCAGCTACATGCGAGGTCGTCAAGAGACCTGCGAGAGGATTACCCCCGTTCAAGAAGACTTTGATGTCAATAACGGAAGAAAGCATTGAAAAAGTTATAGTTAATATGATGTATAACGGAACCGCCAATTTGATTTTTGTTACCACTGCTTAGCTACCTATTTTTAAGTAAAGACACGCCATAGTTAAGCGTGTGCACGCTATGCTAGAGTAGCACTTTGCCTAGCTTATCTTCGGCCGACGAAAATTACGAACCTAGCTTATCTTCGGCCGACGAAAAATTACGAATTATGTTGAATGACTTTTTGGTCTTTCTTGAGCATTAGATTTCACTTTATTTTGCTAGTGGAAATTTGCACATAATAAAGCTTTTGTGATTCATACCTTTGTCCAAAGGTTGGAGTCGCGTCTTGAAGTCGAGAACACGCATCTTCTAACACAGGCGCTCATATATTATTTTTCTTGTTTTATCCAGTAGAGCTCTCCGAAACAGTCGAATTTAGTGCTTCTTATTTTATAGTCAATATTTGAGAAATTATGACAGAGCCATCTCTTAGCTTGCTTCTGGTGAAAATTGGTTTGGTCAAGTAGGGTCTCACTTTTTGTCGAATTTGATTATGCTAAATATAATTAGATGCTGAGATCGGTTAGTGCGCCCCGGTTTTGTTAGCGTCTGACCAATATCAATATGCCCTATATTAGACAAATTTGATGAAAGACCAGGAGATCGCTACAGTCAAGACTACAAAGTACCTCGAGGTTTTCCTGGACCGGGGCCTTCGGGGTGCTGAGCACCTACGGCGGGCGTCGGAGAGGGCTTTGAAGATCGCCAATAGTTTCGCGCGCCTCATGCCAAACACCTACGGCCCTAAACAAACAAGAAGGATTATTATGTCCGTGGCCGAGTCAGTCGCCCTATACGGGGCTCCGGCCTGGCCAACCAACGCTCTGAAGACCAAGGCAAACGGAGCCCGCTTACGACGAGCTCAACAGGTCGGAGCCGTTAGGGTCACCATGGCGTACCGCACGGTTAGCCAGGCGGCGGCGCTCGTGCTCGCGGGCACTATTCTATGGGACATAAAGGCAGAACAGCGCCGCCTGTGGGGGAACCAGAGCCTTAAAAAGGAAGAGGCGCGGCAACACATATTGCAGCTATGGCAGGGGGAGTGGGACGGCCTGGCGGAGGGGAACCCAGGTGCCAGTCTCCGCAAGCTGGTCCCTAACATTAAGGACTGGCTGGACCGGCCCGGTGGGGAGCTCACCTTACACACCACCCAGCTTTTGACGGGGCATGGCGACTTTCACTCGTACCTATTCAGGATCGGGAAGGCC
This sequence comes from Dermanyssus gallinae, assembly GCA_003439945.1. Taxonomy (NCBI): domain Eukaryota; kingdom Metazoa; phylum Arthropoda; class Arachnida; order Mesostigmata; family Dermanyssidae; genus Dermanyssus; species Dermanyssus gallinae. The sequence goes on from QVRM01001380.1 coordinate 26,453, forward strand.
CCCAGCCCCACGTGCCTCCACCGCGGCGATGGGCTCGAGGACACTCCAGAGCATACAGCTCTGGCGTGCCCCGCATGGGCGAAGCAGCGCAACCCTTAAGGACTCTGATGAATACAATACAATACAAATGTCTCCTTTATTTAAACAAGGAGTTGAACAAGGGAAATGAATTACAAGGCGAGCTGTTCGCCAAACAAATGAGTGGTTAACGACTGCCACATTGGCTATCTCGTGCGGTTGAATGGAACCGCGACTCCGTAGGCTGTTTGATCGCACCTGGTAAAACTTATTAATCTGATCATTGCGTGTAAGATATTTTAAAACGCGGTAGTCAACACGACGCTGGTACTCCGCGACACTTGAGAGTACAACTCTGTCACGCGTCAAGTTGCATCTTCTTAAGACTCTCTTTAAAAACTTGTCCTGAATACGCTGTAGGTGGCAATACTATTAATGGCTGCTTGAATATTTAGGCGGTCCTCGTTCCCTCTAATCTGGGCATATATTTTTAAATCATCTGCATACATTTTGTATGTTATGTTCAGGTTGCGAAGACGTACTCCCAAGTCCTGAGCAACGATTATATACATAAGAGGGCCTAAGCAGGAGCCTTGAGGAACCCCGTATGTGCAATTCTTCAGAAAGTCCAGACAAATCACGGCTTAGACGAGCGGAAAGTCGAGCAATACACTCATCGATAGGGGATGATTGGGTGTACACGATGTAGCGGCGATTACGCACGTTTTAACCTACGCGATGGCGGAATCCCTGGAACACTGGAACCTGACAGCAGCGGCTTTTAACAAGATTTTACAAGCTAAGACGGCGGGTAATAACCTGCGACTCTTGCGCCTCCCTGCGGCTCCCGGGGACTCTCGTCAGGAGTACGAAAAACTCGCCCCCTCAGACGTTTTCTGTTTTCTGTTAAAGTTTGGAGGTACACACACACGATAAGGCCACCTGAATACTTCGTAAAGTTTGTAAATTTGAAAGCCAACGCCCGTGCAGCAAAAGCAGGAGCGATTTCGTAGATTTCGAGATTTAAAAACCTTGCGCATGCCTGAAGGAATGCGTTGATTAACCAAACTCTCAATATTGAAACACGTCTCACGTACGATGGGTTCAAGGCCTACCATACAAATTATTCTGATTAGCCACAAATCAATTAGTTTAATAACTTAAAACTCTCTCTCTCTGTTAATATATTTATACATACAATAAATAAACCGTCGGTGCGAATTTTGAATAGGTGTCAGAGACTCGAAGGTGCACCAGAAGGACAGTGCTTTATGGTCAGGCTAATAGCAATTGTGAGCGGAGACTTTTCTGTGAATTTGATTTTGTCGCCTTGCCGCATTAAGCGCCCTCTTTATTGAGATCGTCGGTTTGCGCATCATCTTAGAGCCGGTTTGCGGCTTCGGCAGCCAAGTCCGCCAAGCTGAGAAACAAGCGGGCCATCATCGGATGTGCAAACGCGTGTGGTTCCTTAAATTGAGTACGTCTTTTATGCTGAAAAGACGAACAAAAAACCAGACCTGTTAGCTAGGTATGAGTACCATCCTCGAATATGCTGTGCACGACTTTCACAATGCGAGCTGAGTTGTAGCCGATGAACCAATGTTTTGTGTGTTTGCGCAAATCGTAATCAGTCTAATACAGAACTGCTATGCTGCACGCTGCAACCATAGTATACCACCCTCGCGATTGGCGACCGCATTTCAGCTAATCCAACTTACAAATAAATATTGCAAATCTTTGTAATATTTTTTTGTATATGCGCGTTTTAATATGCCACACAACTACCAACCGTGATAACAGTTATGCTACAAAATAAAGAATCCGGTAGTCAATCCATATTGTAAACAGATCCTATTGAATGCGAATTTTAGAGTGGCTTAACAAACCATTGTTTTGTGAAGCGTGTACATTTGTTAAAGTAAATGATTATCATATTTTATCCTCTGTATTTTACAAAATAATCATATTACATTTTTAGAAACAAATATGGGGCATTTGGTATAGGCAATGAATGATTTTATTCAGCGAGAGGCGTTGCTAGCTAACAAACAGAAATGGACACTTGGTTGATTGCAAAGAATTTGCTTACTGAAAAATTGCGACAACCGTTTTCACACTGTGAGGACTTTTTATAGCAACCCACACCATCAAAACCCGTAAAGTATTTTTTTAATGGAACCAAGTAAATGTCTGATTATAAGTCGAAGGTCAACAGGCTAAATTGATTTGCACCAGTATACATCGTAGCTTAGAAGACTGCTTCTCTGATGCCGCAGAAAACGGACTTCTCAGTTATGAGAGTAGCCAATCCAAAAACGTCAACGGGTTGCTTCCGTACAGTGGGAGTCTCAGAAACCTACACGCAGTTGAAACTAACCGTTGCGGACCCGATGCAGGCCTTACACGCTAACGTAAACTAAATAAATAAATGAAAAAAACATCAGTGCCTGCCCGGTACTGAGTCTAAGAATTACAGCCAATACATATTAGGCAAGATATCAACAACGAACAAAAGTTGATCTAATTCATATATATATATATATATATATATATATATATATATATATATATATATATATATATATATATCTTTATTATTCGCAGGCATAACCCAACTTCACGCCAAATGACGGTAAAAAAGCTGGCTGACCGAGGATGGCTGCGCGTGAAGAGCTTTGGCAAACTGGCAAGCGCGTACACGAAAATACTCCATATTCGGAGTACGTCACGCCTATGGATAGAGCAACGTGTAGCGTGGCGACGCAAAGGACGTACGAGTCCGGCCTACAAAAGTCGTGCATCGGACGGCCTTATCATTAGTATCCCGTTTTCGATAACCACGTCGTTCCATGGAAAGGCCCACCTCAACTACATCTCGGAAGCACTCGCGACTGAACACCGACCGTTCCACATCAGTATGCTATGTGTGAGGCTATTTTACAGAGTGAACACAAAGATTTGGAAAATTCCCCCGGGGCGTCGACGTTCCTTGCTAGATGCAGTGATTCGGCATGGACACGTCCACCTACGGCCACATTCTTTACAGGATTTACGACTATATACATAAAGTGGATGTTATACTAAGAAAGGCCTACACTGGCACTTGCTCGCATGGTTTATTTGTCGGTAATAATTCTCTTGGAAGCCACTAGTTCAACATACACATGGTAAACGCCCTATATATATATATATTTTTTTTTTATGGAGAAGGATTTAAATGCTTTAGGCACTAACGCAATAGGACGAGTATATAGAAACTCAGGCCCCATGTAGTGTGGGACTCACCCCCGACGGTTGGACATTATTCCGCCGAGATCATACCCACTAAACGCACCTCCCCTCTTAAGCTTCACTCTCTGTCAGCCCGGCTCTTCTTTTAAAAGTACTACGAGTCGACAGCAGGAGTGGTGAGTGTGCTTCGGATCAATTGGCCGAAGACTCTCAAGGTTTGACCCTATAGCCATAATACTGCGTTCCTCTACCTGCTAAACGGTTCTTCTAGAGGCACGGGCGTAATCTGTCCTTTCTGTTGCAATCTGTCTCTACTGAGGCGCTCCAGGTGCCTCTTTCTGACCAGTGCCTCTCGTGCCATTGCAGCTCCTATATGCAAGTTAGAGGTGCCTTCACAAATGAATTGCACAAACTGTGCAATTCGCTAAGTAGGCAGGTCCGGAGGGTTCGTACAATTTAGCTTTCCGCCCAACTTCAATCGGTCCAGCACTTGTCTTTTAGTCTCTATTCTGACTTGCGCAAAGACCGGACAGACCAACAGAGTGTATGCAGCGTCGTCTACGACACCTAAGTCATAGAGTATGCATGTGCCCGAGGAGGCTTTTCCTATCCTTGACAGATATGTCTGAAAGTTGCCATGGCCCGTTATAACCTGCGTCAGAAAGTGATCAACCTCTCCTCCGGGTCGATTCAACCACTTCCTTATGTCAGGAATAAAGTTGCGTACCCGCGCGTGCGCGTATATATTATATATATATATGTATGTATATATATATATATATATATATATATATATATATATATATATATATATATATGTATATATATATATATATATGTGTGTGTATGTGCTCGTATACCTGGCTATAGTTAGTTGAGTACGGTTAGCTTTCATCGTCCTCAACTACAAACTTCAGCATCTTAAACGGTTCCTGCAATCTAAGCTTGCAACGAGTAACCATTATTATCACCATTACAGGGCTACATGTGATCAAGTGTATCTGGGTAACACAAATGGTGTACTTGCTCATAATTATTCAAAAATGTAAAATTGATCTTACAAATGTTCCCACGGCACGTGCCGGCAGGAGCCACCTTTTTGTTTTTTTTTGCATTATGTTTTCTCTTGGTCAAGCTGCGAAATATGTTGTTTAAAATGTTTTGCTTAGAGACGTACGAGTTGATAGCGAACTTAGCGACTGTACTTTGCCAATTGGAGTATTTCCTCGTGGATCTCACAGGAAGATTAGAAAGTGGTCCACACACTCACCTAGCGTGATGTAACGATCTGTACATTGTAGATATAAGCCGGCTAGAGGTGGCTAAAAAGATAAGTACAATATAATGGCACGTCCAAACCACCCCGAACAATGGGGTTTGATTATTGAGAATATATATATATATATACTCATTTATTTATGTGTATAAGATATACAATTGTGATGTAAGAACATGTGCACAGCCCGCTTGGGGCATAACTCAAAGCATTAGGTCCAGGCTAGGGCTAGTCCACCTAGCCAGGGTACCTCTAATCGAGGCGGCATTCCCTCTTTGAACATCTAATGACAGACGTTGTGGTAAGTATTCGCCCGCCTTCTTGTCTCCTGTAGCGAGTACCAATCTTTTTCCGACATCATTAAGCCGTTTTCTTCGGAGCAGCCCAGCTCCCCCCAAGATCTCAAACGCAAGGGGTGAGAACAAGTGTGGGTAAGAGACGCCTGAATACTTTCTGCACTTGGCTGCTTCCGCTAGGGCTACCGCGTGTCCAGGGCGAACTGCGCCCGCACCGACCATTGAAGGGGCTAAAGAGTCGGTTAGGGTTGCATCCCACACCAGTATTTGGCCCTGATCAAAGGGAGTCAGGGTTATGCCATCAGGTCTCTTTCCATCGTCTCGGACTAAACCAGGGGGCTCCAAGATGCATGGGTACCCTGCCGATCGCAGCGCTCTGCTAAACGTTTCGTTCAAGGCCGAGTGGCGTGCAATTCTGCCTGAACTCTGCGGACAGGAAAGCCCATGGTGGCCTAGGGAGTCGACCTCGTCACCGCATTTGCAGTGGTGTGGAGAGACTAGCTCTGCTCCTAACCCCAACCCGACAAGTATTCGAGTAGACTCATCATAGGGTACCCAGCTGAGGGCTCGGGAGGGCGTGCAGCCATGCACCTGCACCGGGCGAGGAAACTGCATGTAGCCTCGCTTTGCTAGCGGCCGTGGTTGTTCTTTCCCATAGGCCGCTCAAACGAACGTCATTTGCCAGCTCTGACCACGCGCGCTGAAGAGAAGGAGTCTCTGGTTGAAACCCGCAGAATGCAATGGCGTCGTCCTGGGTCTGTTCAAGCGTGGACTGGAACTTCGCAACCGCCTGGGAATAGACTCAACGCCAGAATAGACTCAACGCCACTAGTCGCCGAATGCAGGGAGGCGATGTGTGCTGCGACTGAAAGCGAATTTGCTTCAGGCAAGCCCAGTCCACCCTTGGCTACGGGTAAGAAGGCCTGAACTAGGGAATCGTCTTGCAACTTCAAGTTGAGTATAGATTCCAGCGCAAAACCCATCTTCGAGTTAATTTCCTCCAAAAGATCCGGGAAGGCTGAAGTATTGAGTCCCCTGAACAGGTAGTTCAGCCTCGACGCGGAGAAGCATGAACGCAGAAGGTACAGCCCCCGGTGAGCACCCAGCTGGGGAAGACGGTTGAGACCAATCTCGAGTTTTTCTCTCCCGCGTTCGATACTCGGTCCAAGTTGGCGAGAAAACAGGGGTACGCCAAGTAGATCCAGGTTATCGTCTGTTACCCGGCAGCCTGGAAGTAGATTCTGTATTTCGGAGATATCAGCTGTATCTGAGCCGATTATGTGAACCTCACACTTGATTGGGTTCAGCTCCAGACCGCTGCATGGTCTGGCAAAACTAAGTATCTTCTTTAGGTCTTCACAGACCGTACTTATGTTCCCTCCAACGACCCCGTCGTCCAAATACACAGGTTGAGTGGACTTTCAAGTGTGTTAACCAAGTCTTTAACGGCAAGACAAAACAGAGGGGGAGCAAGGGGATCTCCCTGTTGAATCCCTACAGCCGAAGTGAGCAGTGCCGAAGGCAAGACCAAGTGCGATATATATATATATATATATATATAAATGTATATATATATATATATATATATATATATATGTGTATAAGTTGTCTGCTAGCAGTCGTGATGTTCGGATGTTCGAAGTGTGCGCTCCCGTTAAAAACGGGTGAACAACTGGTTGTGTGCAGCCAAGGCTGCTCAAAAGTGTTTCACGGGGGTTGTCTCAACCCCGTGCTCCCCGATGATGCACACTCGGCTCCGTGCCTGGAGCCTGTGACACCCAGGAACCAACTCACGGTACGTTGTGCGGCCGATTGAGCGAGCTACAGTGGAACTTTGTGAAACTGTGGTTAGCACACACGGCACTACAGGAGCGGGTTGCCAAAATCGAGGCAATCCCGCAGGAACAGTTTGCCGCACCCCCTTACGCTTACAGGGGGTTTAAACTCCACGCTAAGTGACAAAATTAGCGTGGAGAAAAGTGGCGGAACGCGGACAACGCGGAAAAACAAGAAAGCCAGGCTAGCAGACAGCAGATAAGGAGGTGACGTCACTGAGCCAAAGACGAGAGAGCTGGCTGGAGAGACCAGCAAAAACAACCGCGCAGGCGCCAAGAGAAGCTTGGCGTCTGCAGAGTTGAGTAACGACAGTGGCAACTTGAACGACGCTGTTGTGGAGATGGAACCACCGGGTGGTGGTACAGCGGCGTCACCAGCTGCGGTAACAACAACGCCGACAGCAGATCCAGCTGACCCACGTCCGGAGGAGAAGGCAGACGACGATGGTTTTGTTGTGGTTCGTAAGCGACGAGACAACAAAACAAAACATCGAATGCAGCGCGGTAGTGCAAACAGATGGCATAGGCGGATTGGAAGTCTATGCTAGACCAGCGAAGATCTGCGCCTTGAGAGTGGCACGATTGGCGCAGAAGACATCGGCGGTAGGGCTGCAGGCCTGGCTTACTGGCAAGGGCATAACTGTGAAAGCAGTTTGGAAGCTACATACACATGGTAGTGATGCTGTGTTCTGTGTGGTGGTGCGTGACGAAGATTACGCAAACTGTTGCAGAAATGAATTCTGGCCAAAGGGAAGCCTGTTCCGTCGCTGGGTTGGGGACGTCCCCTACGAGAGGATGGTTAAGGAGAGTTTTAGTGCGCCTGGCGGTCCAAGCCCCCGTAAGTGACTGACCAGTTCTAGAACTGCAAGCGTAGTGGCAAACATACCTCTACGAGTTCTTCTCTGGAATTGTGAGGGACTTAAGGGGGCAATGGATCTTGCACGTGATGACATGTTTAAGTTGGTTGACATTGCACTCCTCACGGAGACATTTCAGCGGGACGAACTGCATATCAATGATATGCGGTGCTTTCACCAGCTGGCTGTCTTACCTGCGGGAGGTCGGGGAAGACCTGTGGGTGGGTTATCTATCTACCTACATAAACGCTTACCACCGATGCAATGCGTCAGGAAAGATGAATACTGCGTAGTGCTCTCCTCTGGGAGGGTAAATGTCGCTGTATTCTATTTCCCACCCACATTCGATTCTGCGGAGGTTGCTGAAACGGTGAGCTTTGGACTTTCAGAGTTAAATCTGACCATGCCAACTATCGTCGGCGGTGATTTCAATGCCAGAATCGATTGTGGGGCCAACGATGATAAAGGCGAGGTGCTGCTTCAGGTGATGGAAAATATTGGTCTGAAATGTGCTAACGCGCGTGAAGACTATACATATTTGAGTCACAATGGAAGCAGCACCATCGACCTGTTGTTTCACAACCTTGTCAGCCGTGAAATTGAAAGCTTCGATGTTCTTTATGAAGCGGCTCGAAAGCACCAACCAGTGTTGGCCGTTGTCGATGTTCCCGGTATTTGGCGAGACCGACATAACCCGCCGCGCTGGTCTGCAATGAGACGGATTAATCTATCTCTTTTGGACAGAGCGGTGGGCGGTCTTGAGGTAAGCCCTGACATCGATTCCACTTGTGATCAGTTGGAGAGAACGATGAGAAGTGCAGTGAAGTGGAAAAGGTTATGGCAAAAGAGATCACGCCCGTGGTACTCTCGAGCCTGCTACCTCGCCCACGGTGAAGTGCTCGGACTCCTGCGCCAAGCAAGAGCCAGAGCAACATCATCACTGCAAGCCAGGCGGGACAACTTTGAGCGTAGAAAGGCGTATATAAGACTCTGCTATGATCATAAAAGGGAACACGCAAGGCGGGAGGAACGACGGCTGCTCGAAAGGGCAGAACGAGAGCCTTCAGCTTACATCGTGCGACTCGTAGGGCGGTGAACCCGCTTAGCGACGGGCAGGTAAAGAGCCACCTAACTAATCTTTTATTCAATCGTGACGTTGTGGCCGTATCTCCAATCGTACAGCATCCGCTTACACTGGAGCAGCACAACATGAATCTGCCTTTCGAGGTGGAGGAGGTGTGTCAGGTCCTACGGTCACTCCCGAAGAGAAAGAGCTCAGGGCCCGATCAGGTCTGCTATGAGCATTGGATCCAGTCACTTCCTCTCTTGGCAGAAACTCTTTGTGATTTCTTTAACGAAATTATAAAGAGGGGGCGGATGCCTAAAGTCTGGCATGTCGCCAGGCTTTCTCTTCTGTTCAAGGGTAGGCATGGTGATGACAAGCAGGATCCAAATCTCTATCGTGGAGTGGCGTCAGAACGCACATTGAAGAAGATTTTCTGTAAATTGGTTATTCGACGGATTAAGCGGGTGGCTGAAGAGGCACTTCCACCGGAGCAATTCGGTTTTAGAAGAGGCCGAGGCACCCGTGATGCAATCCATGTTCTCCAGTCAGATATCGAGCGAGCTGTGGCACAACCCAAAGGTCATCTGTATGCAGTCTTTATTGACTGCGTCAAGGCCTTTGACAAAGCCCCTCGCCATCTGCTGGTTGAAGCATTCCAACGAGCAGGAGTGGGTGGCTCTCTCCTGAGTGTAATAGCAAATTTCTTTGAGGAGGACACCTTGTTGGTAGACGGTGAGCAGGGTGTATTAGAGATTAAGCAAAATGTGGGAACTCCGCAAGGAGACCCGCTAAGCTGCGTCTCGTTTACACTTCTCCTTGCTGACCTCGTCGGTTACGTCCGACAGGAGTACCAAAAAGCCGTAGTGGTAATGTATGCAGATGATATCGTGGTCGCTCATCGCGATTTAGGTGCCATCAAGCGCATTACCTCTATGATAGAGGCGTTCCTTGTCTCGAAGGGACTTGAGATAAACACCAGGAAGACCAAAGCCATGAAATTCAGGCGTGGAGGTCGATTGGCTGCCAGAGACGTTATACGTTGCTGCGGCCAACCATTGGAGTTTGTTAACTCCTTCCAGTATCTTGGCCTTGGGGTTCATTATACGGGAACGACGTTCACAGCGCATGTAAACGAAACAGTACGGAAAGCACTTGTCTCTCTTTACGGGG
>QVRM01001381.1:0-89786 GCA_003439945.1 Dermanyssus gallinae
AAACGGCCTCTAATAGACATGTACCGTTGATCCCGATAAATAGAGCATGGCTTCCAAACGCTTGTAGTGCTTATTCAGCCGGACGCGCGTTTTATAGCGCGGCCTAACTGAATGCAAAGAAAAACATATCACTATAAGCGGGATTGAAGAAACCATGATAAAAAAGACGTTTATAATTTTTAAAAAAAAACACCCAACTACAACGCCATAGACTACTCCTATGACGAAGACTGTGTAAAGTTTGGAAATAGAGAGTTTCTACACCTAGTCGCCTTGTTGTTGTGTTGACTGCAAAAGTCTGAGAAGGAATTACAATAATAATATCGAACAATACGCTGCATGTTTGAAAGGAAGAGCTAAAGCTTGAACTACACTCGATGAACCATGTCTAACGGCTCATGGTGTATCGCACCTGACATTTTCACAAAGTGGTATCCGATGTGACAGCGGAAAGCCATCGCTGTAGTAGCTGTTAAATACCGGAAGCGCTGCTGATGCTTCTTACACCGTCCGGTTGCGTGGGATTGACGTCGTATTAATTCTCACCAAGGTTTGATGTGGGAATTAATATAATTAACCAAAATTATTCAATCGTTAACTTCATAGGCTCTTGGCGGATGTAGGAATTTATATATTAAAAAAAAAACCACTATCATCTTACTAATCGTCAACTGTCCGTGGCTCGGGCCAATCCTGTAAGCTGGCCAAGTAGTGGAGCTAGCATGATGCTTAATTATAATTTGGGGACATAAGAACTTTAAGAAAAAATCTGGGAAAAACTACGGACCAACAAATTATTCAATCGTTAACTTCATAGCTCTTGGTGGATGTAGCGTTTTAGATATAAAAAAACCCACCACCATCTTTAAAGACTTTAAGCGTTAGTTTTTGGTTATTGACTTTATTATCGTGTCTGCCTCCAACGTTCTACAGGTAGACGTCCGTTGATAAGGCGGAGATTATAAAATCCCAGACGAGGCAGAGCTAGCACCGCACCGCACGCGGGGGAAAATCGATATAACGATTTCTTCATATAAAAGAAAGACCCCCTCGCCCTAATGAAACGTGCAACCGTGAATACATCTCTAGACAGCCATTGCTTAAATAGCATGCATAATATTCGGAGCACACTTATCGCAAGATCCTTACAACTAGCTTTAGATGCTTCCTTCCAGCTTTAGAATGGAAGAAAGGTTGAATTTGGATTGGGCCAAGTCCAAAATGTTTTTTTAATTTCGTTACTTAACAAAGAATGCGTAGATATTCTACCGTATCTTAGCGCTTTTCAGTATGATTTAGAAATCATCATTAAAACGCAAACATCTGTACAGGCATCCTGGCTAGCTTAAAACCGCCTCGTGAGACACCTTTCGTGAGCTTGTGCATAAGTTTTCGCACGCTAGCTTTAGTATATGATGCGCCAGGCCGTAGAGAACTGCAATGAGCTCGGTCGGCTGAAAATGTTTGCCGCTGCGACCGACGGTGTGGGACATTATTCAGAAATATCGGTTTTCCGACGAAGTCATTTCTATCTGAATAGGAGGTGCGCGTTAAACAAACTGTCCCCCACGAATTCACAGAGCCGTCACATATGCCATATGTGACAATCAGGTGCGGCTTTGGGCCTAAAATGATAGTAGACCCTATTTTTTAGTCCACGGTAAATGGAAAGCGTTATCGCAAATGCTTTCCTAATTGTCTTCGTTGAATTTGAACGAAATCGATGCGAGCGGACTCTGGTTCTAACAAAATTGTGCCACAACCGCACAGCCAAGAACTTGCGATTGAACGGCTTTACACTTTTCCTTCTAGGTACTATTTTAAACGTCTTAATTAATGGTACTATAAATATTTCCGTTTAATATAAATTTTGCAAGCATCCTATATTTATTTGACACCGAGCAAGTACGTTGATTTTTAAACAAACATATTTATGAGGCAAAGTAATATCATAGTATAATAACGTAATCGAGACAGTTGAGCGTAGCATTTGCAAATCCGAGAAATAGCAAACATTCGCCTCGAAATTGCAGCTACAATATGCGCTACCCAAATGCATGTTTAAATACAAGCAAAACACGTTGAGCTCGTCTACGAGAAAAAAATAGTAGTAAAATCTGCTTAGTAAAGTTGTAAAGGTACCCTTAGCCTTAACGTGCACGACTGCCCAAACATCGAGTCCTGTGGAGAGACACCTACTATGATCATCCCTGTGTCTGAAGTGAGCAAGACGTGTTGTATATAAGTCTTCTCAAGTAGAGGCTTATCCAGCAGAGTATAGGACATGCTCATCAACAGCTTCTTCTACGGAACCACTCGCCGGAGTCGGAGGGTCTGCGCAGTGCAAGCAGAAAATGACGTTAGCACTATTCTGCACAGCCCTTCGTTAACATTCCTAAGCTATGGTGTGATACTCATTCCCAACAAATACAACGGCACTACGCAATGCTAGATGGATTTCACAGATCTAATATGTATTAATCCAGCTGTATTATCAGAAGCTGGAGTCGCTGAGCATGCAGCTCTGATTCAGACAAACGGGTTTTGCGCAAGGCGATAAACTGAGCTTTTCTTCGTTTATGCTCTAATATATCACATTTCGTGCCGCACCGCATGATGCACTACTAAGGACTCAACGTCATCATATAAGCAGATGACCCCTCGCTATCTACGGTCAGCGCAGATTTAATCTACAACAGCCATTATTAACTTTGACACTATATGTGCAGTTTCTCTACAAAAGAAACAAAATTAAATATTTTTTTTTTTGTAGAATATGGTGTATATTCGAATAGCGTTTCGAATATACGCCAAAGTTGCGCTAGACACTAAGTACCTTTTGACTCAGTGCATACTAGCTAAACTATGCTATTAGATTTACGTATTTGGACATGACACTGCTGGCATCGCTCCAAAAAAACTGTATATGTTCGTTGACAGAGTTTACCGAACATTGGTAGCACCAAAAAAGGGTACAAAGAATACTCTTCGAATCTTCGCTAGATGCTGCATAACTCTGTTTAAAATAAAAGTTCCACCGAGTAGGCACGTAACATATAAATTAATGTATTTTATAGAAATATGTAAAGCTTTAAAGATTCTTTGCCGCTAACGTTGGTTTATACGAGGTTAACCGAATGCCTCTCTGTGCATGCAAATGAGAAGTCTATATGCATACATATTTATATAAGATATTCTGGCATAACAGAAACGTTGAAAATAACGTACTTTCATTCTTTCGTGATAGCAAAAGCTATCATATACGAACATCAAACGCATATCGCTGTTCCGGCACATCGAGTGGCTGACGACGACAATACGAGACAAGTCCGGGCCTCAACCGTCAAGTAGTCGAATTCCTTTACGGCCAATAAGCGAAATTAATTTATAACTGCGGTTTAACAGGCGCCTTGTCGTATAGCCCCGCGTGCAATCCATAATCGAATAAAACCGTGCCGAATATATCGCTTTAATTTTCGTCTCGATAAGCGTCCTGTGAAGATCGTGTGAAAAAGCGAAGGGACGATCGAAGTCTATGCGTTGCGCTTTTACATCGAGCAGTCACCATCATCATCATCACCGCTGTTGCTGCTGTTGGCCGATAGCTGCAATGGGGGCCGCTGTGAAATGGGCGTGACGAATTATTATTATTATTATTATTATTATTATTATTATTATTATTATTATTATTATTATTATTATTATTATTATTATTATTAATATTATTATTATTATTATTATTATTATTATTATTATTATTATTATTATTATTATTATTATTATTATATATTATTATTATCATTATTATTATTATTATTATTATTATTATTATTTATTACATGTTAAATAATGTTACAATGTGAGGTCTGAACGTATTATTGCAAATTCTTTAAATAATTATTTCACACTGCCGCGTTTCCTCTGCAAACGGCCAAAGACAACGCTTGCCTCAAGAATTGACCCTCTCTTTGGTCGCCTGTGACCTCCTGAATTCGCTTACTCAAATCTTTGAGAAATGCTTCGGTTCCCTTGCTGATTGGTCCTAGCGTCTCCATGGCAATAGGCACGAAAGTATATCTTGTTTCCAGTCCAGTGTATTTAACGCGTTTTCTGGCTTCCGCATGCTTTGCCACCCACCCCGGCTCAACTGAGCTGTGGTGTAAATAGGAAGCCGCGGTGGTGCACGAAACCGTTGCATCCCAAGCAAGGGACTTCCCATGAGACCATAATGCAATGGTCACCCCATCAGGTCTTTCTTCGCCAGCGGGCACTAAACCTCTCGGTTCAAGTGTAGATGGTATACCGGCTTTCCTAAGAGACCTTATAATAACCTTGTTTAATTCAGCATGTCTGGAGGATCTACCGGCACTCTTCGGGCAACTCAATGGGTGTTGGCCACTGGAATCTACCGTCTCTCCACACAGTTTGCACTGAAAACGGCTCGCAGACGGGGGCGCCGATTCTAAGTGCTGACATCATGCGGAAATGGTTGGGATCCAGCATGGTGCCGAGCTGAGGTGAGGGTAAGGCTTTAAGCCAACCCCCACTGAAGTTATCTTGTGCCGCTAAGAATACGGCGCGGTCTCTCTGGGTAACAAGCCCCTCTAAGATCTCCCTGCTCTTTTTTTTGCTTTTGAGCTCATTGAGGTTATATTGGCTGGGATATTCTTCCAAAGGCCCCGGGTCCAACATGGTTCTAATGGTATCCCGCGCTTTACTAGTTTCATTTTTTATTTGTGGTCGAACTGCCTCCTCCACTAACGAGGCTGCGACCGGACCAAATCGGATCAGTGAAGCAGCGTAGCAGACAGGAGCTAGGTCAATAGCACTTCGTATTCCCAGACCACCTTCACGTATTGGGAGACTTGCTCTCTGCCAGGTGTTGTCTTCCAAATTGACGTTTAGGACTTCACTAAGTATATCTCTGCTAACGTCATCATACGCGGTTAATTCTTTAGAGCACACTATAGCAGGGCATGAACGCAGTGTGTAGTTAAACTTTAAAGACCCCAGACTATTTCTCCAAATGCACAGCGCGGCCTGGGGATGCAAGCGTGTCAGTCGTGGACGAATTTTGGTAAGGGCTTCTTTCTTCCTAGAGAGTGTATGCGAAATTCCATCTTGCTTTACGGGGGCCCCCAGAACTTCTAAGTTGTTTACCTCTACTCGCGTGATGTCAGGAAGTATTTCTGTGATCTCCTAGATTGCTTCCTCTCTCTCCTGAAGCGAGCCCCCGACAGCGGTAATCTCACATTTTGAAGCATTCAGTGCCAGTCCCCCGTCTTCTTCAAACTGCAGCACTCTTCTCAGATCTGTCGCAATGATACTCGCGGGGCCGGCAAGCGTGGCGTCATCTAGATACCACACGTTAAAGGGCTCTGTAGTTGCGATACTAGATCTGATATACCGAGACTAAATAGAGCAGGACCTAGCGGGTCACCCTGTTGAATGCCTGCTTCCGAATGCAATGTTGAAGTTGTGCCCCAGGTTAAGAGTGAAGGATCTCTGTAACTTTGCCAGACCATGGGCAAAAGCTCTGGGCTTTTTCTTCATCACTGCATCCAGTATCTTGTCTCTTCTTAGCGTATTAAATGCATTGCAGAAGTCTAGTTTAACCAGAACCTTCACTTGGTCCTCAGTCTTCAAAAGGGCGCGTGTAGCATGCACCAGTGCTTCTGCGCCGCCTCTAACAGCCACTCCAACTTGATGTGGCAGGATCGCTGTCAAAATTGCCTTTTATTTCTCGCCATTGCTATCTTTGCAGCAATCTTACGCAAAGTCAATCCACAAGCTATGGGCCTTATAGAGTTGTCTTTTTTCTTAAGAGCTGTAAGATTTGCACCATAAAATAGTGGTAGACAAAACTTAGGTAATGTGCCATTTAACACTCTGCCAAGGAATATGCTTAGATCATTTAGCAGGCATTCTGACGAGGGGAACAGTTTGATCCAACATATCGCGCAGATGACGTGGTCGCAATCCATCCAGTCCGGCTCCGCTTGCAACAGGGAATGAGCGAATTGCCTCTAAGATCGCCGAATTTTCGACGCTCTCGCAGATTCCAACTGTAGGTTGCTCGAAGGTTTCTAAACGCTCCTGACAGGCGGCCGGTGGTGGCGGGTGTTTGTTTCTTAATTCGCGCTCTGTGCAAGAATTACGTGGTGCAAATGTATCTGATGACAGCAGGACCCTAGCGGCAGAGCGTACATCGCCCTCGGCTAATTTTCTTTCAGCCATAGACACGCTCTCCCGGTCTCCAACTGGGCTGTCTATTCTATTACTTGGGGCCTTTCTAACTGTCTGCAGGAGGCCTTCCAAAGTCTTTTGTTCGAGCATTGACGCGTTGTCTTTGATGATTCTGGTTAGTGTGGCTTCATGATTTTTTCTATGTGGTAAGGCCAGCATCAAAGATGGAGCAGACATTAGGCTATTCCAGCTTTGAACATCCAGCTTTGAGTTGAAATTATTCAACGCCTTTGCGAAAGCTACGGCACAGGCTTCTCTCGCTCCCCGGGGTATGACCCTGGCAATTTTGAGATCTCAGCGTGCCTGCGCTAAAGTTTGAACCAGTGTCGCTGGGTTGACTGATGAGGAATCGATAGAAGCCCTGTGAGGTTCTCAAGGCGCGACCGCAGTGTGTGCAGGTATAAGGGGTCTGGGATAGTGGGGAATTCAGTCTAGAGTCTTCATCTGTTACGATTACGTCGGGATGGGACGGTTGTGAAGTCATTTAGGTATGGTTTTTGTCGATACTCGTGTTTTCCGTATGAACCAAAGGCACTTCTTTGGAGCCATCTAAGACGGCTATCATAAAGGCCTTTCCTGCCTCCGACTCAAGAAAAGATATAGCTCTATTAAAGTCTTGGTTGTCTTCTAGCCATTTAGACAGTAGGGGCTTAAAGATCTTCCATATCTGGAGAATTCCATTAACGATATTTGAAGATCCTGTAACTGTTTTTTCTTGCGACTTCGGCTGCCGTCCTTCCGGTTGCTTGTTCGATGCTTGTTTTTTTGGTCGACATTTTTTCTAAATCTTGGTGGGGGGAGGTGGCAAAGCACGGTCTCTCCATCTTTGTGCATTATTTGTCTAGGACCCATAATTGTTGTAGATCCTGCGGCATCAGCATAGGACTTCTGTCCCTCTGTCGAGGTATTATTATTCTGCTCTACGACTTGAACCATTGTAGGAAAATCATCTTTGACGGGGAGGACGGGTAAATACTTTCTCGTATAGCTTCACTCTTTGTGCTTCGGAATATATTCTTCTCACACCACAATTGCTATCGTTGGAAGCATGGGCGCCGCCACAGTTAACACAACGGGCCTTATCATGGCATTCCCATATTTGGTGTCCAGGGCGGCCGCACTTTCTGCACGTGGGTTCACCTTGTTTTTGACAATCGGTAGCCTTATGCCCGTACTTATGGCATTTTAAACACTGCAGAGGAGAGCCTGCACATAACGTTACTTTAAATATTTCGTCGACAATTGTAACCTCTGAGACCGGCATGGTTTCGAATCTTAGTCGCACCCTCGCGGAGTTTTTCCAGCCCTTCGTTGTTTTGCCTCCACCCTCCTGTGTGGCCACAGCAAATTTTTCCCTTTCTACTTGGCTAACACCCTGATCTTTTAAACATTCAAGTAAATCTTCTTCGGTGAACTGGAGATTAACACCGGAGATTCGTCCCCAGAACGCTGACGTATCCTCACAATGAGATATTGATACCCCGCAAACTATTTTCAGTGTTTTTGCAATTGCGACCTGTTTTGGTTCTTTGACACGAATTGCTAGCTTTCCTTGCGCTGTGATACGCGCATGCGCTCCCGGCAAAGATTGTCTTATTTCATTAAATATCTTTAGTAGGCTGACAGTCTTCAATGCGGCCGGATCATCCAGACATTGAAAAATAATCTCGGGATCAGCTAGCGCCTCCAAATTAGCGACTCTTTGCCGAACATGTGTACCCGATGCGGCTTTCCCTTTGGCCACTTTCCTGGCCGCAGCCATGACGGCATAATAAATATTATTATTATTATTATTATTATTATTATTATTATTATTATTATTATTATTATTATTATTATTATTATTATTATTATTATTATTATTATTATTATTATTAGTATTATTATTATTATTATTATATTATTATTATTATTATTATTATTATTATTATTATCATTATTTATCAGTATTTCCCTACAATTGTGGGACCCAAACGTGTACCCGCGTAGGCTCACCCCCCCCCTTCTCAATCCATAGAACCGATGATAGCGGCGGCGTTTCCCCTACACACTGCGAGCGAGAGTTGCTGACGCAGAAACTCGCCCTCGCGCTGGTCACCCGTGTTAGCACTAATTTTGACACCTAGGTCTTTGAGGAGGATACTTGTGCTCTTGCTGATCGGGCCCATCGTTTCCATGGCGACGGGTACGAAGTGATATCTCCTCCCCAAATCAGAGTATTTGCGTTTCTTTGCGATCTCGGCATGTTCAGCAACCCACCCTGACCTGATGGCGCTGTGCATCAGGTATGACGGAGCCACTGTACATGATACCGTGGCATCCCATACCAGGCATTTGCCGTTGGACCATGGCGGGATGGTGACGCCGTCTGGTCTTTTGTCGTCTTCGAGGCCCAACCTGGGCTCCAGGGTGCTTGGTATGCCGGCTCTACGAAGAGCCTTCTTTAGGATCGCGTTGATTTCCGCGTGTCTGGGAGCCCTACCAGGGCTTTTAGTGCAGCTCAAAGGGTGCAGTCCGTCCTCATCCACTGTTTTTCCACACGCCTTACACTCGTATGGCTCACATATGGGAGCGCCTATTCTCAGAGCGGCCACCATGCGGAAAGAGGTGTTGTCCAGCATGGTGCCCAGCTGTGATGAAGGAAGTGCTCTTAGGAAGCCACTACTGAAAGTGTCACGGGCAGCTATGAATACCGCTCTCTCTGTCGGGGATTGGATGTCATCTAAGATCGTGCGAGCGGTCGTTTGACACTTGTAGCTGTCAAGCATGTGCTGTGTAGGGTGTTGCTCCCAGGGGCCAGGGCCTATCGCTTGTCTTATTATTATTATTATTATTATTATTATTATTATTATTATTATTATTATTATTATTATTATTATATTATTATTATTATTATTTATTACATGTTAAATAATGTTACAATTGTGAGGTCTGAACGTATTATTGCAAATTCTTTAAATAATTATTTCACTCCATGGCGCCTAAAATAGATGCCGCGTTTCCTCTGCAAACGGCCAAAGACAACGCTTGCCTCAAGAATTGACCCTCTCTTTGGTCGCCTGTGACCTCCTGAATTCGCTTACTCAAATCTTTGAGAAATGCTTCGGTTCCCTTGCTGATTGGTCCTAGCGTCTCCATGGCAATAGGCACGAAAGTATATCTTGTTTCCAGTCCAGTGTATTTAACGCGTTTTCTGGCTTCCGCATGCTTTGCCACCCACCCCGGCTTAACTGAGCTGTGGTTGTAAATAGGAAGCCGCGGTGGTGCACGAAACCGTTGCATCCCAAGCAAGGGACTTCCCATGAGACCATAATGCAATGGTCACCCCATCAGGTCTTTCTTCGCCAGCGGGCACTAAACCTCTCGGTTCAAGTGTAGATGGTATACCGGCTTTCCTAAGAGACCTTATAATAACCTTGTTTAATTCAGCATGTCTGGAGGATCTACCGGCACTCTTCGGGCAACTCAATGGGTGTAGGCCACTGGAATCTACCGTCTCTCCACACAGTTTGCACTGAAACGGCTCGCAGACGGGGGCGCCGATTCTAAGTGCTGACATCATGCGGAAATGGTTGGGATCCAGCATGGTGCCGAGCTGAGGTGAGGGTAAGGCTTTAAGCCAACCCCCACTGAAGTTATCTTGTGCCGCTAAGAATACGGCGCGGTCTCTCTGGGTAACAAGCCCCTCTAAGATCTCCCTGCTCTTTTTTTTGCTTTTGAGCTCATTGAGGTTATATTGGCTGGGATATTCTTCCAAAGGCCCCGGGTCCAACATGGTTCTAATGGTATCCCGCGCTTTACTAGTTTCATTTTTTATTTGTGGTCGAACTGCCTCCTCCACTAACGAGGCTGCGACCGGACCAAATCGGATCAGTGAAGCAGCGTAGCAGACAGGAGCTAGGTCAATAGCACTTCGTATTCCCAGACCACCTTCACGTATTGGGAGACTTGCTCTCTGCCAGGTGTTGTCTTCCAAATTGACGTTTAGGACTTCACTAAGTATATCTCTGCTAACGTCATCATACGCGGTTAATTCTTTAGAGCACACTATAGCAGGGCATGAACGCAGTGTGTAGTTAAACTTTAAAGACCCCAGACTATTTCTCCAAATGCACAGCGCGGCCTGGGGATGCAAGCGTGTCAGTCGTGGACGAATTTTGGTAAGGGCTTCTTTCTTCCTAGAGAGTGTATGCGAAATTCCATCTTGCTTTACGGGGGCCCCCAGAACTTCTAAGTTGTTTACCTCTACTCGCGTGATGTCAGGAAGTATTTCTGTGATCTCCTGGATTGCTTCCTCTCTCTCCTGAAGCGAGCCCCCGACAGCGGTAATCTCACATTTTGAAGCATTCAGTGCCAGTCCCCCGTCTTCTTCAAACTGCAGCACTCTTCTCAGATCTGTCGCAATGATACTCGCGGGGCCGGCAAGCGTGGCGTCATCTAGATACCACACGTTGAAAGGGCTCTGTAGTTGCGATACTAGATCTGATATACCGAGACTAAATAGAGCAGGACCTAGCGGGTCACCCTGTTGAATGCCTGCTTCCGAATGCAATGTTGAAGTTGTGCCCCAGGTTAAGAGTGAAGGATCTCTGTAACTTTGCCAGACCATGGGCAAAAGCTCTGGGCTTTTCTTCATCACTGCATCCAGTATCTTGTCTCTTCTTAGCGTATTAAATGCATTGCAGAAGTCTAGTTTAACCAGAACCTTCACTTGGTCCTCAGTCTTCAAAAGGGCGCGTGTAGCATGCACCAGTGCTTCTGCGCCGCCTCTAACAGCCACTCCAACTTGATGTGGCAGGATCGCTGTCAAAATTGCCTTTTTATTTCTCGCCATTGCTATCTTTGCAGCAATCTTACGCAAAGTCAATCCACAAGCTATGGGCCTTATAGAGTTGTCTTTTTTCTTAAGAGCTGTAAGATTTGCACCATAAAATAGTGGTAGACAAAACTTAGGTAATGTGCCATTTAACACTCTGCCAAGGAATATGCTTAGATCATTTAGCAGGCATTCTGACGAGGGAACAGTTTGATCCAACATATCGCGCAGATGACGTGGTCGCAATCCATCCAGTCCGGCTCCGCTTGCAACAGGGAATGAGCGAATTGCCTCTAAGATCGCCGAATTTTCGACGCTCTCGCAGATTCCAACTGTAGGTTGCTCGAAGGTTTCTAAACGCTCCTGACAGGCGGCCGGTGGTGGCGGGTGTTTGTTTCTTAATTCGCGCTCTGTGCAAGAATTACGTGGTGCAAATGTATCTGATGACAGCAGGACCCTAGCGGCAGAGCGTACATCGCCCTCGGCTAATTTTCTTTCAGCCATAGACACGCTCTCCCGGTCTCCAACTGGGCTGTCTATTCTATTACTTGGGGCCTTTCTAACTGTCTGCAGGAGGCCTTCCAAAGTCTTTTGTTCGAGCATTGACGCGTTGTCTTTGATGATTCTGGTTAGTGTGGCTTCATGATTTTTTCTATGTGGTAAGGCCAGAATCAAAGATGGAGCAGACATTAGGCTATTCCAGCTTTGAACATCCAGCTTTGAGTTGAAATTATTCAACGCCTTTGCGAAAGCTACGGCACAGGCTTCTCTCGCTCCCCGGGGTATGACCCTGGCAATTTTGAGATCTCGGCGTGCCTGCGCTAAAGTTTGAACCAGTGTCGCTGGGTTGACTGATGAGGAATCGATAGAAGCCCTGTGAGGTTCTCAAGGCGCGACCGCAGTGTGTGCAGGTATAAGGGGTCTGGGATAGTGGGGAATTCAGTCTAGAGTCTTCATCTGTTACGATTACGTCGGGATGGGACGGTTGTGAAGTCATTTAGGTATGGTTATGTCGATACTCGTGTTTTCCGTATGAACCAAAGGCACTTCTTTGGAGCCATCTAAGACGGCTATCATAAAGGCCTTTCCTGCCTCCGACTCAAGAAAAGATATAGCTCTATTAAAGTCTTGGTTGTCTTCTAGCCATTTAGACAGTAGGGGCTTAAAGATCTTCCATATCTGGAGAATTCCATTAACGATATTTGAAGATCCTGTAACTGTTTTTTCTTGCGACTTCGGCTGCCGTCCTTCCGGTTGCTTGTTCGATGCTTGTTTCTTTTGGTCGACATTTTTTCTAAATCTTGGTGGGGGGAGGTGGCAAAGCACGGTCTCTCCATCTTTGTGCATTATTTGTCTAGGACCCATAATTGTTGTAGATCGTGCGGCATCAGCATAGGACTTCTGTCCCTCTGTCGAGGTATTATTATTCTGCTCTACGACTTGAACCATTGTAGGAAAATCATCTTTGACGGGGAGACGGGTAAATACTTTCTCGTATAGCTTCACTCTTTGTGCTTCGGAATATATTCTTCTCACACCACAATTGCTATCGTTGAAAGCATGGGCGCCGCCACAGTTAACACAACGGGCCTTATCATGGCATTCCCATATTTGGTGTCCAGGGCGGCCGCACTTTCTGCACGTGGGTTCACCTTGTTTTTGACAATCGGTAGCCTTATGCCCGTACTTATGGCATTTTAAACACTGCAGAGGAGAGCCTGCACATAACGTTACTTTAAATATTTCGTCGACAATTGTAACCTCTGAGACCGGCATGGTTTCGAATCTTAGTCGCACCCTCGCGGAGTTTTTCCAGCCCTTCGTTGTTTTGCCTCCACCCTCCTGTGTGGCCACAGCAAATTTTTCCCTTTTTACTTGGCTAACACCCTGATCTTTTAAACATTCAAGTAAATCTTCTTCGGTGAACTGGAGATTAACACCGGAGATTCGTCCCCAGAACGCTGACGTATCCTCACAATGAGATATTGATACCCCGCAAACTATTTTCAGTGTTTTTGCAATTGCGACCTGTTTTGGTTCTTTGACACGAATTGCTAGCTTTCCTTGCGCTGTGATACGCGCATGCGCTCCCGGCAAAGATTGTCTTATTTCATTATATATCTTTAGTAGGCTGACAGTCTTCAATGCGGCCGGATCATCCAGACATTGAAAAATAATCTCGGGATCAGCTAGCGCCTCCAAATTAGCGACTCTTTGCCGAACATGTGTACCCGATGCGGCTTTCCCTTTGGCCACTTTCCTGGCCGCAGCCATGACGGCATAATAAATATTATTATTATTATTATTATTATTATTATTATTATTATTATTATTATTATTATTATTATTATTATTATTATTATTATTATTATTATTATTATTATTATTATTATTATTATTATTATTATTATTATTATTATTATTATCATTATTATTTATCAGTATTTCCCTACAATTGTGGGACCCAAACGTGTACCCGCGTAGGCTCACCCCCCCCCCTTCTCAATCCATAGAACCGATGATAGCGGCGGCGTTTCCCCTACACACTGCGAGCGAGAGTTGCTGACGCAGAAACTCGCCCTCGCGCTGGTCACCCGTGTTAGCACTAATTTTGACACCTAGGTCTTTGAGGAGGATACTTGTGCTCTTGCTGATCGGGCCCATCGTTTCCATGGCGACGGGTACGAAGTGATATCTCCTCCCCAAATCAGAGTATTTGCGTTTCTTTGCGATCTCGGCATGTTCAGCAACCCACCCTGACCTGATGGCGCTGTGCATCAGGTATGACGGAGCCACTGTACATGATACCGTGGCATCCCATACCAGGCATTTGCCGTTGGACCATGGCGGGATGGTGACGCCGTCTGGTCTTTTGTCGTCTTCGAGGCCCAACCTGGGCTCCAGGGTGCTTGGTATGCCGGCTCTACGAAGAGCCTTCTTTAGGATCGCGTTGATTTCCGCGTGTCTGGGAGCCCTACCAGGGCTTTTAGTGCAGCTCAAAGGGTGCAGTCCGTCCTCATCCACTGTTTTTCCACACGCCTTACACTCGTATGGCTCACATATGGGAGCGCCTATTCTCAGAGCGGCCACCATGCGGAAAGAGGTGTTGTCCAGCATGGTGCCCAGCTGTGATGAAGGAAGTGCTCTTAGGAAGCCACTACTGAAAGTGTCACGGGCAGCTATGAATACCGCTCTCTCTGTCGGGGATTGGATGTCATCTAAGATCGTGCGAGCGGTCGTTTGACACTTGTAGCTGTCAAGCATGTGCTGTGTAGGGTGTTGCTCCCAGGGGCCAGGGCCTATCGCTTGTCTTATTATTATTATTATTATTATTATTATTATTATTATTATTATTATTATTATTATTATTATTATTATTATTATTATTATTATTATTATTATTATTATTATTATTATTATTATTATTATTATTATTATTATTATTATTATTATTATTATTATTATTATTATTATGAGGTATGAACGTTTAAGCCAGGTTCATGATGCTCTGCTGATTTCCTCAATTCATGGCGCCTATGATAGAAGCCACGTTCCCCCTACACACGGCCAAAGACATCATCTGTCTCAAAAACATGGCCTCGCGTCGATCACCCGTAATATCTTCTATACGCTTTCCAATATCCTTCAGGATTTTCGCCGTACCTGTGCTAATGGGCCCAAGTGTCTCCAATGCAATGGGCACAAAGTGGTACCTCCTTGACAGCTCGGGATACTTTCCTCGTTTTTCAGAGTCCGCGCGTTCTGCAACCCATCCAGATTCAACTGCGCTGTGACGTAGATACGACAAGGCCGCTGTGCATGAAACGGTTGCATCCCATGCAAGGCTTTTACCATGTGACCATAGCGGAATGGTGACCCCGTCCGGTCGTAGCTCACTACTTCCATAAAGACCTTTCGGCTCGGGTGTGGATGGTATCCCTGCCCTTCTAAGGGCTCTTCTTACTATGGCGTTGAGTTCCGCGTGTCTTGTAAGTCTGCCAGGGCTTTTTAGACAGCTTAGAGGATGTAGACCATCAGAGTCAACAGGTTGGCTGCATGAAAGACATGAGAAAGGCTGGCAGACGGGCGCGCCTATCCTAAGGGCTGACACCATGCGGAAGGAGTTGGGGTCCAGCATGGTGCCAAGCTGGCGGGAGGGCAGTGCTTGGAGCCAGCCCCCGCTGAAAGGATGTTGAGCCGCTAAAAAAACGGCACGTTCTCTTGATGATGTAAGGTCATCCATGATATCCCTTGATGATTTCTTACTTTTACAAGCGTCGAGAAAATGTTGGTTCACGTGCTCTTTCAGGGGGCCGGGGTCAAGTTGGCTCCTTATCGTCGCATCTGCCAACATAGTAGTTTTCTTTGACACGATTGTTGCATCTTCATTAACAAGTGATTCCGCTAGAGAGCCAAATTGATTTAATGATGCAGCATAGCACACTGCGGCGAGGTCGATGGACCTTCTAATACCAAGGCCTCCGAAGGCAATTGGAAAGCTTGCTCTTTTCCATAAGTACTTCTCTAAACTAATGTTCAATACCTCACCCAGAATATCCCTAGTAGTCTCGTCGTAAGCAGCGAGGCCTTCGGTATATGTGAAGGTCGGGGATGCTCGCAACAAATAGTTAAATCTTGATGACCCAAGACTGTGCCTCCACAGACAAAGGGTCGCATGTGGGTGCATATTTGTCAAGCGTGGGCGTATTTTTACAAGAGCTTCTCGTTTTGCGCGAAGAACCCGTGGGATTGCTTCACACATGACAGGAGCACCCAGAATATCTAGGTTCTCTTGTGTCGTGCAAATTATTCCGGGAAGTGCTTGCATGATCGCTTGAATAGATTTCTCTTGCTCTTGCGCATTGCCTCCTATCGCTGTAACCTTACACTCAGAGGCGTTGAGCGTTAGCCCTCCCGTTTCCTCGAACTGTATGTAGTACGGTCTGGACATCCTTCGCCACAACGTCCGCGGGACCACCCAAGATTGCATCATCCAGATACCAGACGTTAAAGGGGCTCTGTAGACTTGACACCAGATCAGAAATGCCAAGACAAAACAGCGCTGGCCCTAGTGGGTCTCCCTGTTGGATACCGGTCCTGGACTCTATGGTTACATCTGTATTCCAAGCGAGCACTGACGGACTTCTGTAGCCCTGCCACACCATTGGTAGGAGTCTTGGAGCCTTCTTTTGTACTTCATCAAACATTTTATCTCTTCTTAATGTATTAAACGCATTTCGAAAGTCTAGTTTAACTAGCACTCTTGTCGGGCTTTCTGCCTGCAAAAAGGCACGCGTAGCGTGCACGGTGGCTTCTGCTCTTCCTCTAATGGCAACCCCAACTTGGTGAGGAGAGACCGCTGTCACAATGGTATTTTTATTCACCGCCATGGCAATTGCACCATAGAAAATCGGTAGACAGAATGACGGCAAGGTACCATTAAGTACTGTAGTCTTATTAATATTATTATTATTATTATTATTATTATTATTATTATTATTATTATTATTATTATTATTATTATTATTATTATTATTATTATTATTATTATTATTATTATTATTATTATTATTATTATTATCTATTATTATTATTATTATTATTATTATTATTATTTATCATTCAGTTATTACAATTGTGAGGTATGAACGTTTATGCCAGGTTTATCCTGCTCCGGTCGCTTTCTATCAGTTCATGGCGCCTTTGATGGAAGCCACATTTCCTCTACAAACGGCCAAAGACATCATCTGTCTCAAAAACATGGCCTCGCGTCGATCGCCCGTAACTTCTGCTATGCGTTTTCCGATATCTTTTAGGATTTTCGCTGTACCTGAGCTGATGGGGCCGAGCGTCTCTAATGTAATGGGTACAAAGTGGTAGCTTCTAGATAGCTCGAGATACTTCCTTCGTTTTTCAGAATCCGCGCGCTCGGCTACCCATCCCGACTCAACGGCGCTGTGGTGTAAATACGATAAGGCCGCCGTGCATGAAGCCGTTACATCCCATACAAGGCTTTTTCCGTGTGACCACAACGGGATGGTGACCCCGTCAGGCCGCAGCTCACTACTACCATTAAGGCCATTCGGCTCGGGTGTAGATGGTATCCCTGCCCTTCTAAGAGCTCTCCTAACTATGGCGTTAAGTTCAGCGTGTCTTGTAATTCTGCCGGAACTTTTCAGACAGCTTAACGGGTATAACCCATCAGAGTCAACAGGTTGGCCGCATCGTAGACATGAGAAGGGCTGGCAGACGGGGGCGCCTATTCTGAGGGCTGACACCATGCGGAAAGAGTTTGGGTCCAGCATGGTGCCAAGCTGACAGGAGGGCAGCGCTTGAAGCCAGCCCCCGCTGAAGGGATGTTGAGCCGCTAGAAAGACGGCACGCTCTCTTGCTGATGTTAGGCTATCTGTTATATCTCGTGCGGACTTCTTAGTTTTGCAAGCGTCGAGAAGATTTTGACTCACGTGTTCTCTCAGAGGGCCAGGGTCGAGTTGACTTCTGACTGTGGTATCCGCCACTATTGCTGCCTTTTGTAGTTCAATCTTTGCTTCCTCGTCAATGAGTGATTCTGCCAGGAAGCTAAATTGATTCAGGGATGCAGCATAGCACACTGCAGCTAGATCTGTGGCTCTTCTTATTCCAAGGCCTCCGTTTCCGATAGGAAGGCTAGCTCTGTTCCACGTGTTTCCTTCTAAGTCAATGTTTAGTATTTCGCTTAGAATCTCTGGTGGTCCCGTCGTAGGCTGCGAGGCCTTCCATGTGTTTTAGAGTCTGGCAAGTTCGTAGCAGGTAGACAAATCTTGGTGAACCAAGACTGTGTCTCCAAAGGCACAGAGCCACCTGCGGGTGCATACTTGTCAGTCGTGGGCGAATCTTTACCAGGGTCTCTCGTTTGGCATCAAGAGCGCGTGGAATTCCTTCGGGCATTACAGGAGAACCTAAAACATCTAGGTTATCCTGAGTTACAAGAGATATCCCAGGAAGTGCTTCCATGATTGTTTGTACGGCCTGCGCTTGATCTTGAGATGTACCTCCGACAGCTAAAACCTCGCACTTGGCCGCGTTGAGGGTCAGTCCTCCCAGTTCCTCGAAGTTTAGTATAGCCTGCAAATCCCTCGCCACGACATTTGCGGGACCTCCCAAGACGGCGTACTAGGACATTGAAAGGGCTCTGTAAGCTAGATACCAGATCAGAAATGCCGAGGCAGAACAGAGCTGGTCCCAATGGGTCTCCCTGCTGAATGCCAGTTTGCGACTCTATGATCGTGTCTGCGTTCCAAGCGAGGATTGAGAAATCTCTATAACCCTTCCATATCATTGGATAGACTCGTGGAGCTTTTCTCTTTACTTTGTCGAAAATTTTGTCCCTTCTTATTGTGTTGAACGCGTTTTGGAAGTCTAGTTTGACTAGTACTTTTGTCGGACCTTTTGTTTCCAGAAAAGCGCGTGTAGCGTGAACCGTAGCCTCTGCTCCTCCTCTAATGGCAACACCCATTTGATGGGGTGAAACCGCAGCAACTATGGTCCGTTTGTTCATAGCCATCGCGATCTTTGAAGCCATTCTTCGTAGAGTTAGTCCGCATGCTATGGACCTGATGGAATTATCTTTCTTTCGGAGGGCAGTTAAGCTTGCGCCATAAAAAAAACGGGTCGGCAGAACGATGGCAAAGCCCCATTGAGCACTCTAGCCATAAGAATGCCTAGCTCTTTCAGAAAACGCTCTAAGGATGGAATCGTTTGGCTTAGCATGTCCCGAAGATGTCGAGGCCGTAGGCCGTCTAAACCGGCTCCGCTTGCAAAAGGGGAAGATCGAATGGTCTCTAAAACTAGAGGTCCTTCAATTTTATCCAGGCCTAGAGTGGCGGGCTGTTGCAGAAGGTCTAACAGTTCTTGACACCCGGGTGGACTAACTGGGTGTTTGCTACGTAGTTCAGACTCAGTATGTTCATTCTGTGGTGCCAATGTGTCTGAGGAAAATAGCGACCGAGCAGCAGAGCAAATATCGCCCTCTGCTAATTTCATCTCTGCCTGGCGCACGCTGTATTGGTCGTTGGTGAAGTGAGACTTCGTGCCGATCGTGCTAGGTATGGTCGAATGAGCGAGACTTTGAAGTGTTCGAAAGTCTATTTCTTCTACATTACTTTTAATGATTTTAGTAAGTGTTTTCTCCTGTTTTTTTTTTGGTGAGGTAGTGTAAACATCAATGATGGAAGCATAATAAGATTATTCCAACTTTCAAGATCGAGCTTTGTATTAAAGTTGCTTAATGCTGCCGTATATGCTGTAGTACAGACTTCTCTAGCCCCACGAGGTATGATTCTGGCAAGCCTTAAACTTCTGCGGGCATGTGATAAGGCTTGTACTAATAATTTCGAGTCAGGTTGGGTGTCGGTGTTTGATGTAATGGTTATCTGGTTGTTCGGTCCCGGATTATTATCCGTACGAAGGCTTCGACAAGGAGCTACAGAGTGTTTTTGTGTTATGTGAATTTTCAGGCCCTTAGATGATCGTACGGCTCGCCCACAGTAGTTGCAAACATATGGCGTCTGGGAGAGCGGTAAAGCCATCTCCGAGTCGTTCTCGGTGGCATCTCGAGTATTGTGGTATTGTTGGCTAGTCATTATTATTATTATTATTATTATTATTATTATTATTATTATTATTATTATTATTATTATTATTATTATTATTATTATTATTATTTTTTCGCATTGGTGCCACTTCTCCAGTGAAACAAAGTGGTTGCTGGCTTGGCTGGGGCTATCAACCTCTCATGCCTTGCCTCTCCAAAGAAAAACGTCGCTTTCATGGTCGGCGCGATGAGTCGTTGATATAACATCAAAATTTAGTTGAGCAGCCGTTAGAATTCGAATGGCAGCGGCATGCCGCTTGAAGCCTACGAGCCGTTACGCGGGTGGTTTCGTTTTGCTTCACCATGTCGTGTGGATCTTCACAGCCTCATGGCTGCTCGTGCCTCCGTCGCATGGCCACACACAGTACACCAAACTTATCACTGAGTTACAGGCATCACTCCGGCATGCCACTTCCTGGGTCCACCAACCTGCACACACATGAATAGATGTGTTCCCTCGGAGCTCGACATGCGCACGTCCGCACTCCTTGGCGTCCGCCAGTTTTTTTTATTTTTGTAATTATTATCACAATGTTCAGTTATTATTAATTTGATTGTATAATATCTGTTCATTTCTCGTGGTTAATTGTTACAATTGTTGAGAATTATGATTATAATTGCTTTACTTGTAACTGTATTATTATTATTACTATTAGTATATTTATGGTGTTGCTACTGCGGTAGCTGACCTGCCTACGATCGCTAACCAACTGGCGACAACAACAATTATTATTATTATTATTATTATTATTATTATTATTATTATTATTATTATTATTATTATTATTATTATTATTATTATTATTATTATTTTATTATTATTATTATTATTATTATTATTATTATTATTATTATTATTATTATTATTATTATTATTATTATTATTATTATTATTATTTAATCACATCGTTTAAATGTTACAACTGTGAGGTGTGAACGTATACTCCTTGTCTTCTCCTAGCTCCTAAATATCATTCCATGGAACCGACAATACAGCCGGCGTTTCCTCGGCACACTGCAAGCGAGAGCAGTTGCCGTAGAAACTCGCCTTCGCGCCGATTCCCTGTGAGATCTGTAATCCGTTGACCCACCTCACTTATTATTATTATTATTATTATTATTATTATTATTATGGAACCCCAAGGAGGCCATAGCTTGGCCAGCGTAGTCAATGAAAAGGTGGCCCTTGTCGGAGCTGCCACTCTCACTTGCATGGAGGCTGAGGGGCGAGGCAAACGTGTATTGACGGATAAAGCTCGCGCCCAGATCGCTGCTCACAAGCTTTCCATGGATTTTAATGTGCGGAGCGCCATTAGAATCTTGTCTTCCGATGACACGATTGCGCCCGTAACAAAGGAGTCAATTAATAAGATGATCGCAAAACACCCTCCTGCTCCCGCAGGGGACGCGGTGCCACCATCCCCTATCGGCTTGCCAGCGGTTGGGTCATGCTCAAGCGAGGATGTTGCCAAGGCACTTTGCACCTTTCCATCCGGTGCGGCGGGAGGCCTCGACGGCCTCACGCCTGACCATCTAAAATGCCTTCTCCCTGCCAACGGAGACCACAACGATGTGTGGAAACACTCGCTAAGGTATGCGACATCATACGTAACGGGCAAGTTCCAGAGACTGTGAGAAACGTCATATATGGAGGGTGGCTTATTGCCCAGAAGAAGAAAACCGGAGGATACCGACCCATAGCCGTTGGCTGCACCTTGCGTAGACTGGCCACAAAGACCCTACTTCCCCAGGTCAATGTGAAAAACTACCTGCAGCCTCGGCAAATGGGGTACGCCACTCATAATGGTGCAGAAATAATTGCCCACACGGCTCGCACCTTCCTCGAAAACAACGAGAAATGCTGCCTCCTAAAATTATATTTCAAAAATGCGTTTAACTTGAACAAACGAGGACAACTTTTGGCAGAGGTTTCCAAGCACGCCCCGGCCCTCTATCCAATGATGCACCAGGCATATAACAGGCAGTTCGGTGAAGTTGCAATCAGGTCATCAGCCGGTTGTCAGCAGGGAGACGTAGCGGCTCCTCTTGCGTTTAGCCTGCTGTTGCATCAGTACGTCAAACAGGTGACATCCAAGGTCCCTCTGTTTTACCTCGACGATGGGACCCTTCTTGACAACGATCCTTCGGCATTACTCAAAGACATGAAGGATCTCAGAGCGTTCGAGCAATGGAGCGGGATGCAGCTTAACCCATCTAAATGCGAGTTATTCCTACAGGGTTTCGAGGACGAAGAGAGGCAGCAGGTGATTGCAGAATTTAACAGCAACCTCCCGGGCATCCTTGTAAAGGACCGGTGTGAACTGGACCTGCTGAGTACGGCGGTCTTCCCCGAAATGATCGGCCCGATACTGGGCGAGAAGGGAGAACAACTCTCCCGACTTTACCAGAGGCTGGGTCATCTCGGTAGACATCAAGTCTACTTTCTGCTTCGGCACGCAATGGGAGTACAAAAGGTCCTATATGTACTACGGACCTCACCTACCTTCCTTTTGCCGTCAGAAACTTTGGACGCTTTTCTTGCTTCGTCACAGAGCTGCGCCTCTGCAGTGGCCGCTACTACCGGCGGACTCATCAGCCACCAACAAGACGCCATTCGGATCTGGGACGCGCGTCAGTCTGGTCGTCCTTCTAAGGAACAGATCACTAGGCAGAAGGGGTGGGACCAAATCGCCACTGAGTACCCACTTAACTCTTCTGTCGGCCTGTGAGTTGGATATAGACGGCATTAGACTGAAAGCGGTTTCATCCGACGCTGCCGGAGCGTGACTTGACGTGTTTCCGTCCGAGCTAGTCGGCAGTAAGCTGGCTGATGACCACTTCCGTGCCGCCAGTGGCCTCAAACTTGGCATTGCCATGTTTGAGACTAAGGCATGCCTGTGTGGTGGAACGGTGGATGAACGTGGCCTGCACCGACTTAGTTGCACTAAGCTGGCTGGGCTTACGCAGGGCCGCCACGATGCCATTAATGACATCCTCGGGCGCGCTTTCAGACAAGCCGGCTACCGCGTCACACTGGAGCCTGGTGGACTACAGAGCGACGACAAGCGTCGACCAGACGGCCTTACCAGCCGAGACTGGGACCGCAATCGGCCGCTGGCATGGGACGTCACCGTCTCCGACACGTACGCCCTCGGCTATCGTGCACTAGCCAACGCGGGAGTCGGCAACATTATCCACCAACGGGAGATGCACAAAAGGCGCTTATACGCGCATCTCCTTGAGGACCACGTTGTAATGGCGTTCGGCCTCGAGTCATCTGGCGTTTGGGGCAAGGATGCACTTAAACTGACAAAGGAGCTTGGGAAGAAGCTCTTCGAGGCCACAGCGGAGCCAAGATCGACCGCTTTCCTTCGACAGAGTGTGTCATTAGAATTACAGAGAGGCAACGTCAAGATGATGTTGAGTGGTCACCGACACTCAAGCAATAAGAATAATATAAACAATATTGTAGATATTATATAAGTAATATATTGATAATTGTGATACATGTACATATTGATAAAATAAACCCTTGTTCAAAAAAAGTAATATTATTATTATTATTATTATTATTATTTTATTTTTATTATTTTTTATTATTATCAGCAGCTCTCGCTCGCAAAGTGTAGGGGAAACGCCGCCGCTGTCATCGGCTCCATGGATTGAGGAGCGGGGGTGAGCCTAGGCGGGTACACGTTTAGATCCCACAATTGTAGGGAAACACCGGAATACTGAATAAATAATAAAAAATATTATTATTATTATTATTCAAGTGCCCCCAGAGCGCACGAAGGCGTCTTATAAAAAACAGGAACTGGTCGTCCATGCATTGCATGCCATATCGTTCCGCGTTAATCGTTTAGTAACAGCGAGTCGTGCGACTGGGAAAGAAGCGTGTTAATCCTAAGTGTTAAAATGTCCACCCGCATAAACACAGTTCGTTTTTACTGCGGAAACGTGCACGAGCATACACGGCTCATACGGTTCACTCTAGCGATCTATCAGTGCAGTGAGTGCTTTTTCCGGACGTTTCGTCGCTGCGTGTCCCTATTTAACATCTGTCAGCTTGTTTGCTATTCGAGCGCAGCTCAGCAATTGATCAGGCAATGGGGTCAAATTGCATATTATAGCTTGTTGTCAACTCTCCGTATCTCCGCTTGGAGTTAATGGACCGACAAAAGTATCATCAATCTCCATAGACCCCCGTCAAACCCTAAGTGTTTTGTTTTCGGGTTTGAATCCTCCATGATACCTTTTAATAATGGTACAGTAGATAACCAGCGGGCTCTTTCACGAAGAACAGTGCATGGGCGGGGTCAGATGCGTCGTTAATGTCGCTGCACAAAAAGCCTCTATACGAGAAGAAGGCAGACTA
The DNA here is from genome assembly GCA_003439945.1 of Dermanyssus gallinae. Lineage (NCBI taxonomy): Eukaryota > Metazoa > Arthropoda > Arachnida > Mesostigmata > Dermanyssidae > Dermanyssus > Dermanyssus gallinae. Next base: position 24,070 of record QVRM01001381.1, read on the forward strand.
AACGCGTTCTAAACATCCTTTATTGTAAAAAAAAGCTCAACAATTGTAATCAATGTCAAAGTGATCATGAAAATCGAGATAAATTTAACACTCGAATAAACTTAAATATAACACTTAGCTATTAAAGCAATCTCAGAAATAAGTAAATACGGGTTTATATCTGTAATTTAACTAGCCAGTCGAATCAGATAACGACTACAAAATTAATTTGTAAGTGATAACGCAATGCCATTGTCCGTGACAATCATAAAACCTAGTTTTTAGTAGATTTATTTTATTAAGCCTCTTTGATGCTAATTTATCGCTGTAAAGTCAGGTCTAAAATATTTCTTCAGGGTTAAAGCTTCACTTTTTACCGATGCTGCGCACATTGGCTTTTAATCAGTGCTGAGGATTAGTCCCAGAAGATATGCTTCTCGTTTCGCTTATTCATTAATTTACATTAGCTAAGGCAATTTTATTAAAAATGACGGCTCGACAAAAGGTAAACCGCGACAAATAGGGAGAGATAGAAGGCCACCTATTGTGTGGGAATTTGATATACATATATAAGAAATGCCTCACAAAAAACTCTTACAGGCTATTATTGTTTTAGGCTCCACAGTTGAGTATCCATCTCCCATGGATACGAAGCGATGCCTAGCAGTTACCATTCCCTGGGGGTGGGGGGAGGCGAGTGTTAGTGGGTTTGTGAGTCCCACACTAGTCACTGGCTGTGGTGACGCATGTACGAGCTCGTACATCACGATTCCCGTAATCCCCCATATTAATGCTATTAGGTTTCAGCATTAAAAAAGTTGAGTTAGAGTACCCGTGCATGAAAGAGCGTGAGGTTTAACACGAATAAAGGTGGCTTGCATAGATTGGTAAAAGCATGCTACAGATATGGGACGTGTTATTAAAGATAGCTTGTGACTGTGATGAATGGTGCAACGTATAATATGTAAACGCAGAGAGCTTGTTTCCTAAATAATTTAATAAATCTATTAAAAAAAAGTACGTGCCATATAAAGAGTACTACTATTATTCTAAGCGTCAGTACTAGCCGAGTGTACCCATAATGTAGTCATTTGCTAAGGTAGCTCCCAGTAGCACGAAATAAGGCGTACTAATGGACTGGTTGACAAAGAAGTTGTAGTCGCCTTACCGTAATATGCATTTGCGCGTTACCCGTCAAGCAATCACTTGGGCAATAGCGCTACGGGCTCCAGTAAGTGTAGCTTGCTTCTTTTTGTGTAGAAGCTTCACTGAGAATTATAATTACATAACTAGAGTCTCCCCTGAAGAAGACGTAAGGGTATTTTTATGGCTCTTAGGGTATTTTGCAAGTTAAACGGCCCAGAAGGAGACTACACGCAAAAAAAACATCTTGAGGAGCTAAGTGCTTACAGTCAACCAGGTTTGATCGGCATGCTTCAAGTGGTTCATGCTTAGAGTGCTGCAAGGGAACCAAACCCTAAAAAAACTCTGATACTAAAATCGCGGCGGCGCCTCCTGAAGTTGTTGACATTGAACATCCACGTGTCACTCTTATAACCTAAGATATCAGAGGCCGCTGGTGGAATTATGTATGAGGCCCTCGATAACCGCTACTTGTGCGTCGATATTGAGGTGCCGTGCGGTTACGATGTTGATAACTCACTTTCAACTGTCAATCGCCCACGTCGGTATCTCTGAAATACAACGTCCACAGGGTACTTTTAGTGCCAGATCAATCGATGTGGTACCTCAGGCTTAATATCTTCCCTAGAAAAACAAAAAACGCTGAGAATAGCTCTACTACGACCACGACAGATACGCCCGTAATGCTACCACGGCGCTGGTCGAAGTAACAGCCACTTCGGAGAAGACATGGTAGGGGATTCTGGTTCTCTGGCTGATGCGTTAACAGAAGCACTTCAACCGCTTCATGTATTCTTTCTTCTAGCGGACAAGACAGAACACAGGAGTTTACATTAAAGTTAGACCTACGCCGCCTATGGCCCGGTCAGGCTATTGTCATCAGATTCCGCCGGGACATCCTGCAAAACCAAGTTCAAAATCTGGCAAAAAATACACACGTTTAAAAGGTATATAAAGAATATTACTATTATTCTAAGCGTCAGTACTAGCCGAGTGTACCGATAATGTAGTCATTTGCTAAGGTAGCTTCCCAGTAGCACGAAATAAGGCGTACTAATGGACTGATTGACAAAGAAGTTGTTGTCGCTTTACCGTGGTATGCATTGGCGCGTTACCCGTCAAGCAAACCCTTGGGGTTGGCGCTACAGGCTCCAGTAAGTATATCTTGCTACTGTTTGTGTAGAAGCTTCACTGAGAATGATAATTACATACTAGAATCTCCCCGTCTCAACGCGACTCCAAGAAAGGCGAAAAAGGAGAAGAAGAAGACGCAAGGGTATTTTTATGGCTTTTAGGGTATTTTGCAAGTTAAACGGCCCAGAAGGAGACTACACGCAAAACAAAACATCTTGAGGGGCTAAGTGCTTACATTCAACCAAGTTTGATCGGCATGCTTCAAGTGGTTCATGCTTAAAGTGCTGCAAAGGAACCAAACCCAAAAAAACTCTGGTACCATTCATAAGTCAGCCCTTCAGAGCGAGTGCTGAAAACTCCGGAGAGTGTCGTTTCAGCCGCGGACGGGGTTTCTTGGCAGGATGCGTAAGATTATAAACACGAAACGCATATATATATATATATAGATATATACATATATATGTCGGCGTACTGCTGCGTTACTTTTTACCTTAACTAGTGCCGAACCGATGTGATAGACACGGAACTCTGATGTTTGTTGTATTTCAACGCATTATGGATAGATGTCAAAGACCCGTTTGTCATATTACCCAGTTAATAAACATGACAGCGGTATTAAAAATTAACTTAATCATATGTTTTCGAACGTTCTGTGATTGTTTTGAATATTGATTGCATGGTTTTAGCTTTGTAGTTACAATATTTAAATATTTGGTTATATATATATTTTTTTCTTTGGTTGCGCTTTGTGAACATCTAGATTGTCTGACACTGACTCCGAAAATAGCTACGATGAATGCGTGCCATGAAGACTAACGACCTTAAGACTGTTTGAGTCTTTACGTGAGCGACGCACTGCCTCCGGTGTCTACGCAATTTAATCGCAGTTTTTTTGTAAAATATAATTAACGCTGACACATTCCCCGTTATCCTGGCTGTATGCGATATGGGTGTTTAGATCACGTAGATCTCAATTACAAAAATAATCTCAATTTTAGTGCTGTAATTATGCACCTCACCCAAACTTGCTGGTTTTAGGCATTTTGAGATGCTTCATGATACAAAAAAGACCCGCATGTATAACTTAGACTGTACAAGTGCCCACTGGTAGTCAGTGAGCAGTTGTACTGCTCTTCCGCACAGGAGCTCTACCTAAAAAGTATTTCAGCCTATACTCTTTAATTATTTTTAAAGCTTTTACGTTTTAAGAAGGCTCAAATTTTAAACCATTCTTTGCTGTGCTAGGTGCTGTATAAATGCGTCCGATGTACGTATTGGTCTAACTGCTAACTTTTTGATAGATCAAGACGTCTCAGGTCCAGCGGATTTAACATTGCCTATCACTATTTGGCCTCAAATCAAACGATCAAAAAAGAGCCGCATTTCGGCGAGAGCCCGCCTAGAGCCGTCTCGCGCACAGGGCAAGTAAAGAACGGCGCTCGCTTGCGCTGTTTTACTAGCAATAAGGTAATGTTCTATTATATTCTAAGTCTTGCTTTTTACGTTTCTTGTAAAAATACAAATTTTGGAGGTATTAAACTGTCACTAGTTGCTATCGGCTAACTAATTTCTGCTTAATTGTTGCAAACAGACTGTGAAATTTGTTTTGAGCCTTAAGCATCCGCAAATTACTGCCCTTTGTTGCCAACTACATTTTGACACGTACATTGTTTGCTAATAATAACCTTAGCGACGATTAAGAATATCCACACATTTGCCGTGAACATGGCATTAATACGCGGACAATACGAGTTGCATTACGATATCTGATTTCCGCAATCGACCATTGAGAGTTAGAACGCTGATGTGAAAATCATCTACGTAGCGCGCGTCTATGCGCTAATTACATGGTACATGTTGTATTAAAATATTTAGCCAATTATGATAGGATTTACTGCATTTGACGTTACTTAATAGGGACAATGGAGCGCTTCATTAAATAACGAGCACGTCGCAATCCGGTTTGTTTGACCTAAAATATTACTAATCTATCAAAAGTGCTCTAGTGAACAAGCTTTATATATTAACGATACACGTAGCATAATGAAGCCATGTCGGGCGACTAAGCATACAGAAAAAAATACGTCCGCAAATTTCTGCAATTGCTTTAATGGAACGTTCGATGACTTGTTCGATCCGAGGCTATCTCGCATTATCTGTTAGATCAGGTCACATCCAATTATGTGAGGAACATTGGCCACACTTGCCATATTTTGCTACCGGGCGCTCTACGATTCGATTTCGCATGAGCTGGATTTGAATTCTCACGCAACTTATCGTGCAATAGTGTGATTGCCCCAGTCAAGCAATATAGAAGTAAAAAACGTGTGAGGCACGATTGAAACTGGAGCCTCTGTATCTGTGTGTGGAAGCGATCCGCGGGCAACCATAAATAATAGAATACCGAGCCAGTCGCACCTCCTACCATATCACGTTGCACCAAACGCGCATTTACAGTTAATGAATCGTAAAATAAAGGACGCACGTAGTGGAAATCCTTACGTGCAGTATAAGTGTCAGCACACGGTGCAAGAACAGCAAAGCGACAACGTTCCTCGGGCAATGCCTGATGACCCTCCTGCCTAAATCCGTCCGACGCCCTTTAAATGTCATTATACGGACCTTTGCTTCGCTTTAGTTATTGCGGCTACTACAATTAGGTAAAAAATATTGCTATTATTGTGATTCTGATGTTCGCGTTTTTGTTACTTTTGCCGCCATTCTGTAGTTGTTAATACAAAGAGTCAGTGTTTTTTTGTTATTAGTGCAATTGATTTGATCATGTTATTGCTGATATTGGCGTTACTACTAACGCTGCACCTGTTTTATTTGTTGTAATTTTTAACTGTTGCGATATTGTGCTTCCTTTTTAGATATACGATCAAAATGACGTAGAATGCGTTTGCGATTATTTTTCGATTGTTCGAGTAATCTAGTACAGCAGCTTTTAAAGCGAGTACATCTTGCGCAGGACAGTTGATTACGACCGGAAAGGGTCGTCGCTTAAGTCAATACTTAACAAACAAAAAAATCACGTTCAGTTAGTTCTTGTGGTAACCATGGCCTGATTCTTAGCAACGGCAAAAAGCGTACGTCTATATACAATAAAAGAAACCACCACGCTACTTGAAGGGCGCAACAAATGGACGACACACCACAACTGTCCGACATACATTTCTTACCAACCTGGCAAACAGCCGGATACTAGAGACAGACTACGGCATTTGCAGCCCACGGGTTTTATCACGTGTTAAACATTTTCACGATTCTCAGGAGTGTTACAGGTGCGCGAGGTGCTCAGATTTTTTTTTTATATGCTGAAACCTTTTAGCATTAATATGGGGGATTACGGGAATCGTGATGTACATGCGTCACCACAGCCAGTGACTAGTGTGGGACCCACAAACCCACGAACACCCGCCTCCCCTTCACCCCCAGGGAACGGTAACTGCTAGGCATCGTTTGACGAATCATGTGTGGTGCCTACGCACCACGTGTCGGTAGGTAAACGTACAGGCTTTGGAGGCGGTCGGCCGTGCTGCAGCTAACTACATATGGTTCTGCGTGGCAAAAAACCGCGGCAGAGCTATCAGTCCCGCAGCTTCGTAGGAAGCATGCACGCACGGAAATTGATCGATTTGCCGCGATTCACTTCTCTTGATTGCGATAAAAATACGATAGTAACACACATGGTTTAAACAAATTTCAACAGTGTTTACAAAATATAGTCAACAAAAACATTAAGCTAATAAGTGTCATTACACGGCACTTAACCCTATATTTAGGTTAGGGACGGAGAAATCCCGCTGCCCAGTGTGTTGTGCATTATATACAGTAATTGGTTTTGTACAGCGACATCATTTCTAAGCACGTTTATACGATAAATAATGCATGTGAACAGCTCTATTTGGCTCTCTCTCAACAGAATATGAAGCTTATTAGCCTGCCCTGCACGCTTGTGCTTTTTGTAAAGAGGCTCCAGTACAGGTGGCGTAACACTATCGTACCCAAAATGACTGTGCCAAGATAAACTGACTAGCGCCATTCTAGCTTTTAACAGATCGCGCCTGATGCAAGCGTGAACATGATTGTATTGATTTGAGAGAGATTCGAGTTTGTACTCGGCAATGTTATAACAAGCCGGCACACTAATCCGTCAGTTGACGGATAGCCGCTTAGAGATCCGCAACGATTTACCTTTGGCACTGAATACGCAGGCAACAGCAGCAGCAGCAACTGTTCCTGTTCACTCTTGTTTTGATCAGTCGCCTCAACGAATCAGTCGCCAAAATGCGACAACGCAACGCGATGCAGCAGCAGTAGTGATCATGACTATCGACAAACACAACAACGTTTCTAACGTAAACACGATATATAACACATCCTACTGAAAGGAAACACCTGCCGCTCCTCGTACTGGCGCAGTTGGGCTTAGCGACGATCGCCGAATGCTCTGGGTTCGCTAAGCTGGCATGCGGTACCGGGTCAGAGCACACACGCGAAATCACATATCCAGACATACATACATACATACAAACATGCATATTTACATAGAATGTACGAAAATAGAATACATATGCGTAAATTACCGGCAGTCAACAAGGGCGAATTCTAAGCGGCCAAGCCATGCATACGCTGACCACGTCAACACAGATGGCCGGCAATAACACTCGCTCGCTAAGGTGGACAGACTCACAGACAAACGACGGTTAGCAAGTGAACCTGAGTTTGCGTACTCGGGCTTTGAGTAATTTTTGTTGAGGATTGCGGCAGTAGTAGGTACAACCCACGTGATACGTGATAAAGACGACATGCTGATTTCAGTGTCTAAATATAAAGTACTCTACCTGAAAGACAAGTACACTCTGAATGGTTTGGCCGTCCCCCCTGTGTTTTTATTTGAGCCCACCATATACTATGAGTTATCTATCTACTGTTTATATAATATGAGTTATCCCATTTACTGCAATTGTTTGATGTGATAAGCACAGCAGAAGGAAGCTTGCGGGGGCGGATTGTGGTGGCATATGTTGTATGTGGTATACACTTGTTGCTTTTGTAAACTCTGACCGTGACCTGAATCGGGACCTCAATAATTGGATTTTGATACCGCTGTGCTTTTGCACAATAGTACGTGCGCATTTTGCAAGTTAGATATTCAAACGCAATGCAAAATATTCTACATTACGCGATATTTGTTTGCGGATTCAATATATATATATATATATATATATATATATATATATATATATATATATATATATATATAGTACGTTATATTTTTATTTATTGAACTCATAACGGGGTGTAAACAATTGTCCCCCAGCGAACGTGTCGACAAACTACACCAGCCTTAGGTCCAGGCTTGGTGTCGACCACCTGGACAAGGTACCGCCGTGACGTTACCACGTTGTATATCCAATGACAGCCTTTGCCGGAAAAATTCACCAGTGCGCAGGTCCCCCGTGGCCAATCTTAGACACTTGCATGTCTTAGTTATAACTCCCTCAGTAATTTTACCTGGGCCCCCTAAGGTCTCAAAGGCAAAAGGTATATGTATATAGACCTCCTAAAGCGCCTCACGAAGTAGGACCAAAGCAATGCACGGAACATGTTGGGGTTTACGAAAATTTTTCCTACGATGATAAAAAGAATTGCACCCTTGGGTAGGATGGAAATCTGAGGTAGTTTTATATATAGCTGAGAAGCCCTGTTGCGCGCACAGCTGCCGCGTATACCTGACCTTCTGGAGAATTCCGAGGCCAGAAGAAAATTTTTAACAACGGGGCAGACGTATTCCGATTTATTTGTAAAACTCACGATTCGAGGTTTCTTGTTGTTTTCCAGAGCTCCTCTATGCGTTTCTTCTAGGCCGAACCTTGCATATAATTTGCGTGGTATCATTCTTGCAGGCAGTGACAATTCCGCGAAACATGCCCGGTCTTTCCGCAATTGCAGCATGGCTTTTGGGAGAGGGTTTGTGCAGCTTCCCGTTTGGTGCTACGAACACTACGACATTTCAAGCACTGGGAAACCCTAGATATCACAACATGTCCGTCCCTCGGTGCATTAAGGACAGACCTTACGGTGAGTTCCAAGTCCGTAGGGAACGGAGGATGGTCTAGACTTAAAAACAACCTTCTTAAAAAATGTAAATCTAGGGCGCTAATGTTGCACTGCTTCTAGTGGGAATCTTACTACACAGAAAGAAGCCCTACCGTATTGCATCAATTTACAAGTGTTAAGAATAATGGCTTCCGTCTAATCGCAAGTTAGGGCCTTGAGTAAATCGCCTAATCTTATTTTCATCATTTTGCCGAGTTTACTAATAATTTGCGTCTTAGTTTGGGGAGCCGTGTACACAATTGCCGCTAACGAGACCTTTAATTATTTAATTCCATCGGTCAAGTTCGCCGTAGCGTTTGGAATGGATGCCAAAACGAGTAGCTTTACTTCGGCAGAAGCTGTCTTAAAAACACATTTAGAGAAAGGGTCAGGCAATTTTGTTAGACTGGACTCAAAATAATTGCGCAATAATTAAATCTACTGTTGATGTAGTAATCATCACGGCCGATCTGACCTTCTTTATTTTGAAGAAGGTCAGATCGGCCGTTAGAGCTATGCCGCTGAGAGTAAGCGGTCATGGATATGTCCCTTTGTTCCCCATTAGCACTCGAGAAAGTAGTGTACGCTTGGGTAACGCTAACGCTTTTTCCTCTTCTCCTGCATTCTCTAATCCTACGATTCTTGGCTATGGTTATGTCTAAGCTGATTTGCACGTCTCGCCGACTGTCAAAGGCAAAAAGAAGGCTACCAAAAAAAGCCTCTCAGAAAGCTAGTCTTTTTGAGCTCTGCCTTTCTAAAGATGTATTCCGGCGATTGTTTCGCAACGAGTTATGTTAGGCCACTGCTTATGTAATCGAAACATATGTGCTGCTGGAGAGTGTGTTTGTAAACACACTTGCCGTAGAGAACAGCGGGTACTCCAAACCGCTGAGTCGTGCAATACACTGTTTGTAAGCAACTCGACGTGCAGGGGAAGCGTTCGAGTAGCGATTGTATCGATAACACTGCAAAGAGCGGCGGGTGTCCGCTCCGGCCTAACCGCTCGAGATTTGCATCAGGTTCTCTCACTTTTTTTCGTTTTTTTTGCAGAGCGAAGTTCACGCTTAACCGCTCAGGGTGAGTGCTAGCGTACGACTGGCGCGTCCTACACTAGTTACATAAAACAGTCCGCTGTTGCATGTAACTAGTTTTTTCCAACCGACCTCAAAACGAAGTTATGCAAGGAGTCATTTGAAGCGATGACGTCTTATACAATCGGCTAGATCTGATCCAATTTTGTAGCTAAGTGTAGACGACACTAGCAGGTTTCGCATTAGACCTGTCGCAATGCAACTGCACGAGTGTCTTACATTTCAAACTTTTTAGCGCAATTCTGCCGAAGTGCTAATGACCTGATGACACATGACGAAATAGCAGAGTTTTATTCAGTGGATTAACTCCTTACCCAAAAAGTAGTGCATAACTTTGGTCCAGTGATGCAAATAAGAGGTATTGTGCATGTTTTTAATGTATGTGCCAACGTACGTGCTGTGTTTTTCAAACATTTTCTACTTTTTATTCTGCTATTGACGTCGAGGAACAACGGGAGTTATCTTCAATTTTTTCACGATCCTTGCGAAATTGACGGTACCACGTGTAGACAGTGTTTTGAAGCACCGTTTGATCACCCTAATTAGCCTATGACATTTTCTCTACACAGAACTTGACGCCAATTCGTTGCTCCTTCATTTTGGGTTCTCCCTCGTTCTCTTAACTTGTTTGAAATAAACGCAAACAAGTAACACTGCCAGCCAATGGCGCGAAATATCGTGCGCGTCTAGCTGGTGCCGCTTTTAAGCAATACATAGATTTAAACGCATCTTGCCACATTATTTATTCACGTGTTCACAAAAAGCCATTACATTCGCCATCTGGTGCGATTTCAACTTCAAAGAAGGCATTCAATCAGGTTTTAAATACACAACTAATAGTGAACGTTATCGCAGCACGGTCCTTCATTTTTTTCGGCCTAGCTTTGACAGAATCGATGCGTGTGAACTCTAGATATCATAAAATGGTGCTACAAACGACACAATAGCAACACAATTGAGCTTTTGAGGATAACGTGTCACTGGCCTTCAAGATCTTACAAATTAGTCCCGTTAAAAAAATCTATGGGGGGGGATAAAGAATACGCTAATAATCCCACGACCATCGGCAAATTGAAGACCAACATTGGAGCCTGCAGTGGTGTGATTGAGCCTCATTTCTGTGAAAAAGTAAGAAGCTGGATCTTTCACAGTCTATATATATATATATATATATATATATATCGACGCACGTTTCTATATGATATACTTGGGTACATTTCTATATATGTATACATATATATGTAGGTTATTTACAGTAGACGGTGCCAGAGCGTCGGGTACGAAGCTGTCCGCTGCAACAGTAGTTCTAGCCGCAACAACAACAACAATAACAACAACAACAACAACAACAACAATGGCGGCTGGTGACGTCGGTCAACAAAGATGACCGCCGGGGATGGCGGTCCGGGCTCAGTAGCCATCCGTTCATCTACCTATTGGTCGGCTGCCCGGTAGCGCTTGCCAGCACGTTCGTACGCATTTCGATATGGGGGAACGTGGGGAAGACGCATGGGGCTTCGATCGACTCTTCGACAAATGCGATGACAATGTGATTTCACGTGGGGCGAAACCTTCGCAGCAGCTGGCGAGCAGTGACGTCGCATCCGTTACGGCTGACTCGACGACGCATCCGAGACAGTGCCGTGCTGGTGTCAGTCAACGTTGGAATTATTTATGACATTTTATTATTGCGTGCCTTCGCTATTCGATCATCATTCTCATCACGAACATCATCACTGTCGTTTTCGTCGTCGTCACAATCAGCATCAACGCAGACCGAACGACCTCGGCAGTGTGGCTGCTGCTGCTGCTGTTGTTGTTGTTGTTGTTACTGTTGTCGCTGTTGTTGCTGTGGTTGCTGTTGTTGTTGCTCTTCTTCTTCTTCTTCTTGCTGCCGTTGTTGTTCGCATATCTCACTGTCGAGGTAGAGCGACACTGATTGCGTTCACCTTTCACTCATCATTCATCATATAGCGTTCGTGTCTCCCGTTGCTCCGGTGTTTGCCGGTATTTTAGTCGCGGATCGCTATAGAACACCGCGGCGTCATCACCACGCCAAAAAAAATCGCGACAACAACAATAACCATAACACTGGTGCCGGCAATTCAATTGAGCAAAAATCCTGGCAATGAAAGTTACTATATGCGAAGGCGAAGTAGGGATGTCACGGGAACACGTCGTACGGAAACCAAGAGAATAGTCAAATGAAAAAAACAACTGTAAGTTAGGTCTTAAAGCACAATAACTATAAGAATAGCAGAAGCAGCAATCGCAACAACAACAACGACAATGGCGACAACAACACGTCGACGCCGATCGATGATGGTGACGCCTAGGGACAAGGGGAGACGAATGATGCTATTTCGATATTTTAATAGAAATTGCGGAGTATCCCAATGGCGAAAAGTTTAACCGTAAGCTATAATAAGCTATCCAGTACTATGGCGAGATATACCCGTGAGTACCTTAATACCAAACGTGTTCCGGTTTCAAAATGCCATTTTGCAATTTTTACTCAGGCCCGCATTGCCGACCGCAAGGCTACCAAGGTCGTTTATTCAACCCGCGCGATGGTGACGACAAACAGAGCTGAATAACAGCGTCAGCCGACACTTCGATAGAACATCTGACAAGTCGCCAGAGGCACTAAATAATTGGCACATCGAAAAGCATTTTTACTTACTAATCTGAATTTCATTCTTTCATCACGTCCTTGTTGTGAAACGTCAGATGAGGTTCCAGCTACGTGCTGTCTCTCTGTAAGCCTTTTGCGTCATTCTTGCTTCTCGAATAAAATATTTTAAAGGAGACTTTTCCAGAAAAGTACGCAATATGGATATGCATCTAGCGTAAAAAAATTATCTTAGATATATAAGTAGTATATTATTAATACGCAACGTGAGCAAACCGTGTTGAAAGTTAAATAATAAAAAAACAACTATTATTATCATTAAATATTTTGTTGAGTATAATTTAAAACAAAAACTGATGTTAATCCGCCAATCAAGTAATTTTTTCTATTGTCGTAATGGCATGCAATGGTACATATAATCTAAATTTCACTTGTGTAGAGCTATGTGCAGCTTTCGTCGTACAATGACATGCGACGCAACCATCAACTCCCGGCCTAAGGACTAGCCACGAAAACGTATCTTGAAGGGCATAAGGGCGCAGCAGCGAGCAAACAGAACTAGTTGAGGCGGGCTCGGAAGATGCAGAAGAACCCACTGCTTCCTCAGCCAGCACTAACACAAGACTACTTCTAATCGGTGTTGAAAGTCCAGAGGATACCGCACACCTTCCCAGACCGGGAAGGACAGTCAACTAGGAGAGCAACGGAAGCCCTGCTGCACGTTAAACAGGAAAAAAGGCCAAACTCGTGGCCGGCGGAAGAAGTCTGGCCCCGCCAATGAACAGAAAATAACAAACGACTGCGTGCCAAAGTTCCATTAGGATCAAAGCAGAGGAGGACAGGCCTGTGGAATACATGATTAGAGACATTGCTCTTCATATCAATCAACAAGACGCCAAAGTAAAGACTGCACCGGTTAAGAAAAATAAAGGTGGAGACTTAATTCTCAAAATCACGGAAACATGAATCAGAGGCTGCATGTCCTTCGTAAACGCTCTGAGACAAGAAACAGGAATGGAAGTCGAGATTAGGGAAGCGACGGGTCCCACTCAAATTGCTGTGCTGAGAGGCGCTAATCCGTTTATCACTCTAGATGAAATAGCAAAGGGATTGCGCAATTCGTTGGACCTGCATGAAGCTACGAAAGAGGAGACACATAGGTGCACAGGTATGAGCTCTACCATTGCATATTTGTGTTTATGGGTCCCGTCTTACGAAGCAATGCAAAAACAAACCCGTGGCCGTTGAATGTTGGCTGAGGGTCAGCCAGAAAAAATGTAGCAAGAGACCGTCAAAGTGAGGAGGCAACTGCTGGGTGGTGTTATAGATACGGGAAAGAAAGACATGTAGCAAAAGAATGCCAGGAAACTGAGTCCTCGTGCTAAGTGTGCGACGAGAAAGATCATAAATTCATAATGATGGCTTGCCCGCAGTACGCAAAACTACCTAAGGAATGAAAACAAGCCGCGAGAGCGGACGCAGAAAAGGGTAAAACCATGGCCTGGGAATCAAAGGCAGAGCAAAGGTAAAAGAAATAGAAAAATTGGCCAGGGAACAGAGGCAAAAATCTCAAAGAGACAAGCTTACATAAGATGGCTGAACACGAAAAGGCTTCAGAGGGGCAGCCCGTTTCCAACATCCGGAAAATGAAAAAATAATAATACTTTATACAACAACAATGAATAGGATAAAAGTTATCCAAGTAAACTGCAACAGTGGTATACACACATTACATGGTCGAAGATAAAGTTACAAGGAGAGAAGCCTAGCTAGTGGCGGTGAGCAAACCAAAGCAAGCGATGGCAACAAACAAAAATAAATGGTTTTTAAATCAAACCAAGAGTGCAGTAATTATAAACAATGGTTCCGTGCAAATCATATGACATAAAAAGAACAGATTAGTTTTCACAGCAGTATAACAAATAACCGCCAAAACTAACTTGCTTTACGGTTTGCCTATATATAAACAGAAGCTTTTTGTGGCAGCCCTTCTGGATGCTAGAAACGCGTTTAACGGCCTGCCGTAGAAAGGGATTTTAGACACCATTATTGATTAACTTGTCCTTACGCAGTACCTTACACGCCCACGATGATTTTTAACTCATTCAGCTCTCTCTTTCGAATAAGCAAAACTCCCTCGGAAAGCTGCGTGCGCTGTGCGAACGGCAATGGACGATGACCCCGAGCACACTCTCCTGAAAGGCAAATGATTAGAGCAGGCAAGGACAACCGCCATAGCGTTGCTAATGGGCTAGAGAAAAAGAAAAACGACGAGCCAAAACAGCTAACTCGCCAAGAAGTAATATGAGGATGTTTATGGAGTATATATGCAGCACAGCATCAGCATGGAAGCTGGGCAAGGAAGTGGCAACTGCAGAGATAAAAGAACAAAGCCGAGCTCGACAGGTACAACGGCATAGCGCATACGACATCAGCAGATGGCGTGGCTTGTAATCAAAAGGGTCTGCAGGTGTTGGGACCGGTGGAGGACCTCGGCCAAAGGATCCGTTAGGCGCTTGCCACTTCTCCTAATGGCCCATAGTACCGTTCTATCGAGATCTGGGCCATTAGAGACTGAAGCTTAAGGGGGCAGGTGTGTTTAGTCGGTAGAGTCTTGGCGGACCAACAACCAACCGCTAAGATGGAGTCCCACGCGGCTCGAGACGGGAAACACCCCCCCCCCCCACTCGTAGCAGTACTGCGTAAAAGCATTTACTCCTCAAAAATAGAAAAATAAATAAATATATAACGTATATGGTTCCAGCTCGAGCAAGCACTGGAACGCAGAACACGCTGCGATAGGTCTGGATTATACACGGTACAAAACGTGAAAGCTTGGAATGGTACATTACATTATATCAATTTTTATATAAATTTTTCAAAGCGACTATTTCCCTTCCGCCAGCCAATGTTGCATGAGCTTCCGAATACGCCAATGTATTCAGCTTCTCTATCAAACAATTTGCTCTCTCACAGCCGCCCATTTTGTAAAATAATGTATAATATTTAACTAAAGATTCAAAAATAACCCCAAAAATGCATGTTCGATGCCTCCGCAAAAATGAGTTCAAGTTACAAATGTGACCAACTACACTTTGTACTTTTTCTATAGGTCGTGTATTCGTCTTGATTGACCGTGAATGTAGTATAGTGTAGAAAAAGCGAAGCTGCACTTAACACAGGTGTAGGGCGTCGGGGCAAAAGCGGATACTAATTAGTGGTAATTGGGAAATTGATTCATGTGTTGGAGTATATAATTATGTTTTACACACTGGTTGCTAATACCCCTGGTTGGGCAAATTTCATACATTTAATTTATCTACACAACTCGTTCTTCCTGCGTATCACTTCTTCTAGATCTTCTGCTCTCTTGCTAGTTCGGCTATCGGCTGGACCGCTAGACATGATATCTGTTGTATTACACAAGTACTTCATGCACCTAAAAACTCTAAATTGTCTAAACCTTTCGTGCTGCATAACACGGAAGTTAGGCACGTCGGAACCTCAAATGCTACTGTAGTGTAGATACGTATGTCGATTTATTTAAATTTATCCGTCTACTTTTTTTTCTCCTCAGAGGCAGGTCTTACGGGACATTAATATATATGTTGATTTTCTTGGTTCGAATAGTATTTCTCCAGTTGGCGCACGATCATAGGGGCGATTTTGATATTTTAAACATTGCCTTTTTATTTTTGAGGAAGTACTCAAGTCTATTTATCATTATTACCAATAAAACCTTGTAGGGGCAACAATTAAGTGTTATCCCTGCCCAAGATCTGGTTTGGTTTTTGTGCTTCTTCCTTTGGTTATCGTACGCCAGCAGTAATGACTTCTTTCTATGAATGCTTGTTTGGTATTTGGCAGAATACGTTTTGAAACACGATATATAATGGAAAGCACCCAAACAAAAATATAAATGTTTGCCATTTAGTTGCCACCACTCGAAAAGGTAGCAGTATATGACAACTAAGCATAATCAGCTCGCCATAATGCTTACCTAGCCAGGCTGCTGCTAAATACACCACTGCGTGCGAGAACGCCAGACCCTAATACGTACATCTTCGAACTGTTATCGGGTCCACCGTACGAGATGTTCCGTGCACCAGCCATACATCCCCTTTAGTCAAAGAGTACACGCCAAGCACATTAGGTATGATCGATGGACGAGATGTTGCTAGACATTTCGGGGCCGGGCTACAGTCCTCCCCGTTAGCAGGGATCAGTTATTGTGCTAACACGGTGCAGTACGTGCATGAGAGATTGATTTAGTCTGGCTGCACATAATGTAATTTCGTGCTCCGTTATCTCGTCACATAGTTTATGAGCACAAGGTTTTTTTTTCATTTATTTTTTGCATGCGGCAACAGTCACTTGAAGCTTAGTTTCGAATTTGGATGGCGGCGCTGATGTAAACATTGTTGTTTTCTTCGCTATTCGACCGTGGATATCTCTCAGAGATATTGAGCCTTACTATGAAAATGGTCGTTCTATAACGCAGTGTTTACCGAGTTTCCGTGCGGCGCATGGTATAAATGCAGGTCGTTTAGAAATGTTTGTATGCATTTTGTTAGAAAAATTCTGGAATTTTTACTGGGTCAGTAAATGATGCCCCACCCACGCGCTCAGTGTCCACACAACGCTCGCTCGAAAGAAACTTAATGCAGTGTTTACGGACGTTATTCAAAATTTAACCACCTAGACTCGTCGGCGAGCACTGGAGCTGAACCTGGCAGACCACACGCTTCGGAAGATACTGCACAAGACATGCTTACAAGACCCAGTTACCCTAGGGGTTTAAGCCTGAAGATTATAGGAAGCATTATAATTCCGCAGAGTGGTTTAAGCGACAGCGGGTCCTACAATCAATGGCTCTAGCAGAAGTTTGGTAGGCGCGTGATCTCCCTGAAAGCAGACGTTCCATGACATCTCTCGTTCGTGCAAGTCAACGCCCCTGGACTTTTTTTGGTGAAGTTTCTTAACGAGTATAGCGTTTGCTACTATGCCCGTTATCACCGACAAGCTAAAGGAAATTGTTCGGCGAATATTTTCAAAAAACGCTTAGAAATTAGAGATATTGTATAGACATTGCCAAGAAGTCCAACGGGTAGCGATCTTCGTGACACTATCTCTCGGTTAGGGTCTTGCCGCACCCTATATAATAACATTAAACCAGGTCTGCTCCTTATTAGAAGGATTGGTCTAACGGGTATATGCGGTGCGCCAAAAATCCGCAACTCGTAATATCGGAGCCGCGAGTTCAATTCTGCGGGTCGGTTCTCTCGTATCGGGGGAAACAACCTCTCCCACTACGTCGCGTTAACAAAAGCGCTCTAGATGCGGCGCAAATGTTTTTCATTGCGTATCGTAGCCTCTCGCGGAAAAAAATACATATATATATATATATATATATATATATATATATATATGCCGCCTTTATTGAGCCATCTGTGCTTCCTCCTTATGATTACTAGTGTTTCGTTTATAGGCATTTGCCTTCTTGCACTTAAAAAATCTTCTCAGATCTGCCATCACTAATTAATTCATTCAGACATCCTTAAAATTTACGATTTAGTTGTACAAAGTACTTCAAAGTAAACCACATTCACAAGACTACGAAAGGTAATGTTCTGTATTAACCTTCGGATAGACCTGTTTCAGTCATTGTTCGGAGAGGTATATTTCCGGATTCCTAAGATTTTTTTTGCATCACGTTATTGGAACGATTCACAATCCCTGCAATATCCATCAAAACGTAATTTGGTGTTGCTCTCGGCTGGAAAGCAGCATAATCACCCCGCGCTTTAAACGCTACACATTCCAGCGTTAAACAACACATACTATGTTTAAATTAAGCGTCTTAAATCCTAAAATTGTACATTACACAAGTTGTGCGACTCGTTTCTGCAACGTTGAAGCATTTATGGAATTAATAGACTGCGAGATTTTAGCAGCTGGAAGAGTTTAAATTGAAACAGAGGGTCACTGAAAGTACTGATTTTGTTTGTAAACAACTATTTATTCATGCACATTTCTTCGAAAGCACAATTTTTATTACCTATAAATTGTATACAAATCAAAATCTTATGAATGTGTGCATATAAATATATAGGTATATGTATGAATAGGGTGTTGACAGATTCAGCTGACATCTTTCAAAAGTTCCCGCTCTCAAAACTGCATCATTGGACCGTTGTGGCAGACTCTTCTAAGACCAGGATGGGTGTCAGTGGCAACGATAAGGAGATAAAATGTGCTTCGGCAGCGAGGAGAGCTGTTTACGCAACGTTGCATTGTGAATGCTTCAATTAAAACGGTGGTTTATTCGTGGCTTGAGCTGCGATGTCTCTAAACATCTCATAGAGGTATCTTAGTGAAGGTTCTCATCAAAAAGAGGTCTAATTACTTAAAGAAATGTTGATCAAATTCAGACACGTATGGTGATTAGTAATAATTTTACTTTTATACAGGCCAGCACGAGGTCGTACACCGCATAGAGGTGCATCGCACAAGCTGAACTTTTACAGAGTGACGAGCATCTTCTCCCAATCTGAAACTAATCAAGCATCTTTAGAGCTAGTTAAACGATGCCAGAATTCTAGCTTCAGCAAAAATGTTCAACCCCATTAATGCTAGACGCGACGAGTAGAAGAATATCCTAGTGGTGTTCATGAGTGCTGATGATCTCATCAACGCCAAATCGCATGGCGACCGTTATAAGTTCACGTAGTTATACAAACTTTAATTTAAATTCATTTTTACGATTGAAATAAACAATTTAGTCATACGTTTCTGTTTTTCATGTGATATTACAACTTTGCAAACATGTTACTTAAACGTATGAGAAAAAACCGAGTTTGACATAATGTTTTGGTAGCACTTTAAAATTTAACTGTTTTTCGAATGGTAAAGTTCCCATTTCCATTTGGTCCCTACCTCTAATCCAGGAACGCTGAATCAAGCTGCTCACAGTTGATGTTACATACCAACTAACGGCATATTTGGCTGACTTCCTGAACCTGTCAGAAGAAAGCTGAACCGCGAGCAGGAGATTGCACGGCTGGAACGATTTTTCTACAGCACCTATCCTTTATTGGGCACCGGGACAAAGCCGCCGAAATCTGCAAAATCATGTATGGCGTCATCGCAAAGGCAAACACAGGCGCCGGTACATCGTCAATCTAAAATTGCATAGCACGCGTCGTCGGATACACTGTACTATCATATATGTATATATATATATATATATATATATATATAACGTGCATATGTGAATGCGTGCGGTATGATGTCCGACTTTCAGTCGGTAGCGTTACCCTGCTTGATATAACAGGCATTTTCAAAGAGGATTTATTGGATTTCGCTTTAGCAACAACTAGTTGTTACGAAAATGTCTAGTTTCCAACCGATGAAAATTCAACCTGCGGCCTTTGCCGTCAGGAATGTAGCCACATTTCCCTTCGTCTATTGCATCGGCCGTACCATTTGACAGTACCATCATTAGTGTCAGGATACCGGCAATACATGGACTTCTTACAAATAACAGTCTAACTGATAGTACGCAGAATTACTAGGTGTGAAACTGTTGTATTCTGTACCTATACATCTGTCATTATCGCTTTTACAACTACATCCAATTGAACTTAGCTTCGGACGTTTACGGTTGCAGGCCTGTGCTAAAATGATTGCTCAGTACAAAGCAACACCGCCGTTTACCTAGGATGCGACAGTACGTAGCACTCAAGTTTAGCACAGGAACTTTGAGATGCCCCTTGAGTTAAAACTGTTAAGGTACATACAAGCACTTTTTAGAGATGATGCCTAAACCCGCAATACGTTTTTACTCAATCAGTTTTGTATAGAAGCGCTGTGCATTGAGTTACGTTACGCTGTTTAGCCCAACCACCAAGGTTATATGCCTAAATTTGTATTTGATCTATAATTCTTGGTTAAAACAACGTAGATGTAAGTTGGATAACCTAGACAATCTGGGAATGAACAGTATCTAACAACTTAGGACAGCATCAGAAAGAAGTTTTGTGTAGACAGTTAAGATCGTGAACGCAGGATCTAAAAATCGCGTCAACATCAATGTCTCAAATGTGTGTGTGAGCAGTTTGTGTGTCATTAATTGGAACTCAGTAATAACAGTCAGCGGCCGGCGCAATTTGTTTCGTATCATCAATAGACGAGCTCTAATATTCATTTGTAGCAGTCTTGCTCAGTAAATACGTTTTCTGCTACTTCTGCTGTCACAAGATGATCCTTTCCTTCGTCAGTTTTTCCATATCATTCGACAGCTCGGGGGACAAATGCTAGTTTGGCGGAGACTTGCTATACCGACGCTACATCGCAAGTCACTGCCAAGAGATCAGAACGATATTTTCGCTACCACGTCATCGTGCACTGATTCCCGGGGCGTAGTGAGACGCCTTTTGGCGTCAGCTGAATATTATTTTCTTGCGTTCATACGTTGACTGCGGCATGACCATGCTGACGCATAAGGAAGCGATTTCGAAAATAAAGTTGATCTATATATATATATATATATACAATGCGACAAGCACAGACAAAAGAACTCATGATGGCTGACTTCACCTAGCTGCTATTTTCTTTATGTGTGTATTTTACTCTGCTTGTACGTTGGTCTCCCTCTATATAACCCAGTGTTTTACGTTGTTTGCTCAAACAAATGTGTGCTGTTTTTTTTATTTGTCTGGCACTCATGTCGTTTAGCTAAATCTAGCAACCAGAGTGGTAAAGGGATCTAATGATATTTATGCGTTCGTTCTCTTTTTCTTTCCTCTGTTTCTCCGCGGTGAATTTGTAACGTGTAGGACTGGCAACTTGGCTGGGCGATAGCTGGTCTGATCTTCGCTTGTCGGTAAGTTCATCTGGGCTGCAGCGCGCCCCGATTGAGGGATTTGATAGATGGATCAATGCATATCTCGAGCATATCTATAGTTGCGTTGAGCTGAACCACAAACAACAACAATGTCCGCAGAAGAAATGTGTTTCATTCATGTTCGAATATTCTGTATCCATTCGCCTATTCGTATTTTATTGAAAATAAAAAGCGCGAGAAATACATAAGATATACAAGAAAATGTCTTCAGTTGATCTGATGTTAGTCTGCACTAGGTAGTGGCTAACGTCAGCTTCTACGTATTCATCTTGCCCGCCCAATATCAGATATTCCACGATAGGAGACACCAACTGACGTGGCAGCAGCATATTTCCTCTCAGGTTGAAGGTCGATACCATAAAATGGCCAGATTAAGCTTTGCGTATGCATGTAGAACTCTGCAAGTACCTTTCAGTCAAGTTGCTCTGCAACGTTTCGTAGTGTATACATTCCACGTGCTTTACAGCGTACTGTTTAAAATATGCTGTTTAAGATCTACATCGATGATACCTCGCAATAGTTGTAGTAGTCTTTGTATATCATAAAGTAGCGGTGGTTTCCGGGAAGCTTTCTTCCAGTGTCATGCTAACCGATTTATTTGAAGCCTGCAGGTTTAGCTGAACCATATATATATATATATATATATATATATATATATATATATATCAAAGTGCTGAGATTCAGCAACCATACCGTCATAAACGACGTAGGGGAAACCCTAGATTTCTCAACATGTTCGATTATGCTGCTGCTCTAAGCGCGTCTGACATAAAAAGGAGACTGATACAAAAAAGTGTGTTTAGATATCAAGCGTATATATATATATATATATATATATATATATATATATATATATATATATATATATGTTGGTTGTATCAATTTATTGAAAGCAAGATACTTGCATATAATGGCATCAAGCATTTGCACTCGTGCTTTCGTGTAATTTAATCGAGGCCTGGCAGCACAGAATGGAGAAGTTTCAGGAAAAGCCTTTCAGCTTAAAGGAGATCTGTCAAATTAGACTTAAGCGTCCACGCCTATACACTTCGATACCTTAATCCTCTATCTCGCGGATCTAAATGGCAACCAAAACGTCCAAACCTAAGCGCCCTGCTACATGGAGATTATCAAGAACAAATATAGTTACACCCAGTGAAGCCTGAGTATAACTAAAGAGACTTTCCGTCAGTCATATGTCCGTAAAGAAAATGCATTATTTTTGTTGATGCAACATTTTTAACTTGTCTACTGACCAGCACGTCTGCTCTGCACACTCTCTAGTATGGACATGCGGCTTAAAGATAAGTTTTTATATGGTTGAAACGCAAAAGATCACTGTTAAATGCGAAGTATTGTTCTTGCCTTTCTTCACAGGCGTTATTATAAACTAATCAGCGCTGGAAACTACTAGCATATATCCCTTAAGCAATGTTCTATGCTGGGGTAGTTCACTCAATACACACTAGCTAAGTACTTTACTACATTTAAAAAAAAATTAGTAAAAGTGCGTATGCGATTTTTTTTATTTCTGAAGTGGTTTCCATTTGCAGGACGGCTAAGGCATATACACGTACAATATAATTAATACAGCGAACTCTGTCTTCCATGCAGTGGTAACCGTGCACAATGTAGCGTATGTTCACATGACGGCCATTGCATGCCATTCCGAGCCATAGCTCCGGTAAGATGCACATTTGCATGAACCACTCCTTTTAATATTTCCGATGCTTTACCTTGTCATTTCCGCAAAGCTTGCTGAAAAGACTTAGTGACTGGTAATTTCAGCCTGGCTCTAATCATTTTCACCGCTAGCCGGTACACGAATCGCTTTGTGCTAAACTTCGGCAGACAAAATACCCATTTCATGCAAATTGAAAACAACTTTTAAGTTGCGCAAACGTTGCCAGTGAGAGATATCCCCAAATGCCATTACGGTTACCCGTCAACATTAGACTAATTTTAAGCTCAAAAAGTCACACCAGGGTCAGCCTTTGAACATCTCTCACCTTCGTTCGGGACCTATCCGCAAAGTGCTGTGGTCGTTTTCCTATAGTGGGCACTACATGAATCTACTTCGGCAGAGTCAATAAGACAATCTGCTGGTCGAGCAGATCTTGTTTGAAGCGTGTCTAGGTAAGTAGCTCTATATATATATCTCAATATGGTATTACAAATCTTGTTTCACGATATTACTTTAATCCTTGTTTTATAAATTGCAATCGATGACAGTTGCCTTTTGAAGCGCTACCTAAGTAAAATTTGCTGTGAGATTTTTGTGTACATATGACGTGTAAATATTCTGTTTTAAGGCATATATGTTTTTTAAATAGATGTTTATTGATTGATTGATTACATATATAATCTGGAGAGTCTCACATCAGATACTCACTACACAGGCGTACATTGTATTTAAGCTTTAGACGTTTTTAGCATTCGATATGCCCACAAGTTGTACATGTTTCGCTGGATTGGCAATTTTGCTGTCAGCCATGCGGGTTGATAACACGTTTTCGTCCCTCGTCATCAAGCTTAGTGACGGCCTTAATCCATTGTACTTTTTCCATTTCGTATTTCCTGCACTCGGTAAGTATGTGTATAGCGTCATCGTATTTGCTACACTGTTCATTCATGGGTGATGATTTTACCCCAATTTGGTTGAGCGTGCTTCCGCTTAGACCCTTGGCACATCTCAGACGGTGAACCGTAACAGCACATCTACGGGAGGCCCCGCTTAAATCATATGGCCCTGCAAAATGTATCCCGATCCCCATATTAACACGCTTTTGTGAGATCCCGTTTGCCAGTTAATCCCATGTTCGACAAGTATGTTTCCACATTTTAGCCTTGACTTAACTTGGGGGAGGCGGCACCAGGCATACGAGATCCACCTTATGCGGTGGATCGCATATACCTGATGGTGCCTCCTTCCTCTTCTGTCTCTAGCGACCTCTAGTTTTCTCGTATGTTAACGTTAGCTGGAATTCACTGTAGTCGCAGTCGTGCCTTGAGATGGCTGGCGCAGCGAAGAACGCACCGGATAAGATATGAGGTTGGACCCGATGGGTCTAATGCACTGCCACCGTTTCTGCCGTGGTTGAACTCTGGCAGTGGCCTACATGTCGGCATATATTAGTGGTTGTCCTATTTTACTTAAGCTGATCTTTTAGCCAGGTGAGGCACTCGATGTGCCGAAAAGGCGTTATCATAGGTGGACCAACAAATATATTTGCAGTTTGTTCCATATCTCCTAAATATTGCGCTAAGGGGTTTTCTGTCAGACTTAGGATAAGACATGAGTACGTTATACAGTAACCAATTAGTCAACAACTTCTGCATTCGCAAATGTTGCTTTCATTATATATAACCACTTGCAAGTATGTTTCTTTGCGGAGCTACCTTATCGGCAAACTGTTTAATCGGCGTCGTTGCCATGTTAAATATAAGCGCCGGTAAAGTATGTGCTACATAAAAAGCGGTATTGCATTAAGAATGACCTAGTTTGCCTCATAATTTTTCTAATCAGACAATTAAATATAATCTACATGTAAAAACTAAACGAGCGCACATCGACATGGATCTCTGGCGCGCCAGAGGGACTGCCATGGACCTCTGGAGCTCGCAATGGACGACCACACACCGGGGCAAACCTATGGGGCTATGGATAAAAAGACTCATACGTGACCTAAAAGAGTGGTATGAACGCTTATTCAGAGAGTTGGTTCTGACAGAATTGACGTTCGAGCAGCACATGAGCGCAAATTCCCGAGCTTCTTGTTAACGTCAATTTTGATACCGAGAAAGATATGCTTGTGGTCAGAACAAACTATGAGGTCGCGGATATTAACATTGTCGGGGACGTCAAAATGAGTGAACGGGAGAATATCGAGGGCGAAGCCGGAGTGATGCGTGGGACCAACGATTAGCTGGACTAAATTGTTCTCAGCGCCGCAGTTTACGAAAAGAGCTCCAATTGAGTTAGCAGTAGAGGTTTTCGCGGTAACCCAGTCGACACAAGGTAGATTGAAGTCGCCAACGCCAAGATGGCCAGGGGTTCAACATACTGATAGTAGTTGATTGGTAAATAGGTTGCGTCGCAGCATTCGTTGATCGTTAAGCAGAGGCGAAACTAACTAGCTCGTCTGCGTTACACGACACACGTATAAAAGTTAGGCAAGCTGAGACTAGAATACACACTCCCCCGCTTATTGAGCTACGATCCAGCCGGAAGCATCGGAATGTATTATTGAGAGAAAGCTCGACGCTCTGATTCAGCCAGTCCATAAGACACGCCGAGCTTCTCAGCCTCGGGTCTCGCACAGACTAATAAGATCAACCTTGTTGCATACACTGTAAGAGAGAATACAGTCAACGGCACCTTGATTTGCTGCTAAACGAGCGTTCAGATAAATACAGTTTAAACGACCTTGATTTGTTCTGAGGTTATCTCGTTTAGGACCTTTGATGTAAGTCGGTCTTGGAACTGTGGCTGTTAGGGACAGCTGCAGCAACAGCGTCACATTTCTCTGTCATGTTCTCATGCGGCAGACGATTGACGAAGAACTTTATGACAGCCCCCGACGCCCAAATATTGGGGTCGAACACCGTTGTTTCGTCCTCACTTTGCATAGTATACAAAACGATAAGTATGTAGCGTACTTAGACCGAACTTTTCAGACTGATAGCGAACCTTCAGGTTTAAGCGCGATGTTCTGATGAATGTCTGAAGCCAGGGCCAATCTGAGAGATAAATACACGCCTTCTGTTGCTCCCGGCCATGTTGGGAATACGAGTATCGACCACAGAGGGCGTGCCCCAAAAAATCGACTCGATGATTGCTCTTAGAGCGCTTTCGCTTGATCGAATGCGAACGCTTTCTGTTATGAGTGTTTACAAACACAGAGACTACAGCAGTTTCTACCGGCGCGCCTGACTCCGCGGGAAGCGCGACAGTCTCCGAGGAGCCGATGGCGTGGGATCGATCGCTGCCAGTCATGCGGTTGAGCGCGCCGGATTTCGAAATTATTCTGAGTGGCTTGGCCGATCGAGGCGTGGTTGGCGTGGCCTAGGGACGCGAACGCAGAGCGGGTGGCCCTGAGTTTGGACCTGCACTCGGTCAGCTCAGACCAAATCGAGAAAATCTCAAGACGTTGACCAAGTGCTATGTTGGTCAGTTTTGCAATTTAACGAATAATCGTTGAATAGTAGTTACTGGAAGGAGGCTTTTGCCTGCAGGCTACATACACCAGACTCTGCGTATTAGCAGCAACACTGAAACATTTGGGGCGTCCGATCGCATCGCAAGCACCGAGCGAGCAGCATTTGATCTTTTCGGCAGACGTACACTGGTTGCGCCACTAAAGCAGCGGTACTTCCCATTAGTTAGAGAAGGTGATGTTTGTGCGGACACACTCAACGAAGATACCCGCCATGGGGCAAGAATAAGTACTTGCTTCAGATGTTTATTGCAAACTAGATCTGAACGCAAAGCTTTTTTAGTTTCAAACCTCGATTTTGAACCATCTGTGAGGAGTGCTTAGTTAGAGTCACAAGACTGACTGAAGGCACTGTCCGTTTAGGGCACTCAATGGGTGGCCTATACACGGGTGGCACATCTACGGTCTGCGTTTTGCTTTGAAGTAGCAATGTATTTTGATGCTTGATATATTTCCGCTGCTTTCCCTCGCTCGTATGTCTTCTTTTGAATAACCCTAAACTCTATAGCTACTCACTTCGCAACGGGTGTAAAAAGCAGTCTGGTTGAGTCGTGGATCCTTATAATTAGGGGGCATTGCTGATTTAGTGTTTGTTTAGACATCCAAGTCACATAGAAGATCCTTTTACCAGACTGTGAAACATCCTACGAGGGTTTGCTTGACTGTGCTTTGAGCTAAGCATCTTCGCTAAATAAGTGATTGTGACTTCCGTACGTGACTCTGTCCTGACTCACATCCACTTCGAAGTGTTCAACGTTAGTGTGGCCGGTGCACCCGATAATTATCGGATCTCTTAACAGGTTGAGTACGTAGCAATTGAAGTATTGCAAGGTGTCTTAAAGAACCGTACAGATCGCCGTTGGAGAATTCAGGCGCACGTTGATCTTCTCGATGATGAGCATAGGGCTCTAGCGGTTGGTGGCTTCGGTACATCGCGTTAATTTGTTAATCAATTCGAAGATTGACTGTTCATTTGATAGCCTAGTATAAGTGGTAACAACGTTCAAGAAAGAACGCCGTGACGCGATAACATTATCTTCGGCAAATACACACACTGACACATAGACTGTCTGCACCATGCTTTTGGAATACTTCTCGCTCTCTGAACGACGCATCTCGGTGTGTTAAGGCAACCCTATCCGGCTATTTAATCTATCTAGCTTTACCGTTTAGTTTCGATAACTGTGCGTTAGTTTATCTAGGGTTTAATAAAGGAATGCAGTGTGGTGTCCTTCCCCGCCAATTATGCGAGCGATTCGTAAGCTGCTTAAGAGTTCAAGTAAAATAAAAAATGCACACCACAAAAATCCGAGTTCAGATGGGTCTCTTCTGTATTGGGGGCTAGTTTTTCCTGTGCCGTTAAAAAGTGATCCATATGAACTTCATGCACTCGTAGTAGCCGGCTTAGCAAAATCGGCAAACGGAAACATTTGTCCTAATCGCGATACTTTTTCTCACCGAGAATTGACTGAATATCTGTCGTTGGTATGCTATTCGCTAATATTCTCGTACTGGAGCAATAGACCCATTTGTTTGTCATCAATGAATGATTTGCCTAGGACGGCTGTAATTTCCTCTTTTGTCAGTCCGAAGCTGGTGACGAGTAAACAAAACAATTCTAGGAGAATATTGGTGTCTCTCTGGTGTTTTTAACGAAAGTTTACATTTCGTTACGCACTATCGCAACAACTAGGGAAAGATACCTATCTTCCAGCTAGCAAGGGCAACTCCGCCCTTGTCAGCACCCGATGTGTTGCCGTTAACGGCCGATCTGTGTTTACGAAAGCCATATTGAGTGGCTTATAGCAGACCCTTAGACTTTATCAAACATATTTAAAAATATGTTTAAAGAGATTTTTTTTAATTATAGACCATCGATAGATCAAACCGGCGACACCCCGGTAGATGACTGCCATGACCAGCGCACTATCCCCTAAACCACGCCGCCATGTCATCAAACAGCCTGAGCCTCTCCTTAATTATGGCTTCGTATCATTTTGCTAGCGAGCAGGCATTTAAGCCAAAAATTTTCATTTCTTTGAAGGACGACTTTGACTCGTTTCCAATATAGCAGAAAAGTGCCACGTTTTAGCAGAGCCTTGAATACCCCAGTCACCTCGGATGGGAATGCTCTCTGAAAAGAAGCTTAACCACAACAAAAAAAAACGTATGATCCCGGACCTTTTTCCAGTCCTTAGTCTGTATTCCTCGAACCTCGTGTTATTAAGTAGTCGGTATTTCATCCTCACCTTGCTGCGTGGGCATGTGCTCTTGTAAATAGCCCTTTTCTAGCTTCTTGTGCACTTCCTGTGGAAAGTTATCTTGCACTTCACACACTTAATTGGCGTTTTGCACTATAGAGCAGAATAATGATGTTCTATAGAGAAGACCACGAAGAATGCATTGTTCTAGTGTTAAACGTCAATGCTGCTCAGGCATGTCGTACTATTTTTATGTGTTAAAGCACAACTCTATCAATGGCGCATTTTGGTTTTAAAGGTTTAGAAATGGTGGTTTTGATATGAACGATGAACCAAAGTATAGAATGTCCTTCTTCTTAAAACAAATCGTCTACAACATTTTGAAAACATTCCACTGCTAGAATAATTCAGTGTAAGCTGGTTAGTCATTCAAAAACACTTTATCCAGGCTTTGCAAATAGTTGCCTCACAAAGTGACGCAACTAAGCTTGCGCCTGTGTGCGTGAGCAATTCGTTTCTTCTCGCGCCTACAGGGATCCAATTGTGAATCGTTTTGGTGATCTGTGTAATTTTAAATTAAAACATTGTAAGTCCTTAGCAGAAGTTAAGCAGAAAATGCTGCTAGAAACATGTGCTTCAAGCTTAGTCCAGAGTCAGCCAGCCAGCGTAAGTGTTTTTACAGAGGATGAGGGGTTTAAGCTAAACAAAGACGTTCGAAAAAAAATATATATATATCAATGACAGGTAAAACCAAGAAAGAGAGATTCGGGAATTCACAAATCTAGGGCGATGACGGATCATCATTTGAGAGCAGAGGGAAATAATATGAACACGGCTTCCACCACGCTTCGGTCTCCTTGAGCCTGCCGATAAATGCATATGTATGAGATGTCAACCGAAATTCGATAGGCACTGCGCTGCAATTTGTTCAAGAGGGGAGTTGGTAAGGCAACGGCTGTAAGCTGTTGTGGTAAATATACATTTTTGGTCGATTATTTTTTTCGGTGATTTTAAAAGAGACCTCAAATTAGAGTGGCTTTGCAGCGTTTGCATCTAGCAGCAAAGGATCGAGAGCTGGTGCTTCCTATAAGGCGTGTAAGCTGTAACCAGTCCATGTCGCATCCCTTTTATTCCAAGATCATTTAAATATTGCTGAATGCAACTCGGTTAATTAATAATCTTACTTATTCGTATGGTATTGTATATCTAAACTACGTTTGATATAAAAGTCGGCATATTTGTAACTGCTGGTAGGTGGGTAGAGCGTATAGCCAATCTAAAAAAAAAACTCCTAAACAGAACAGAATACGTTCTTAAATATATCAAAGTCCGGATAAGCATATTTGTTGAACAACATGTTCTCATTGGCATGCTTCATTTAGCTACTGAAGCTCTTAGGAGTGTTAACTTGCATCCTATTGTTGCTTCTTACCTTTGTTTATGCTAACGCATGGTTTCTTTGTTGTTTTTTTGTTGTCATATTTCCAATAGCTGCCGTAATCTAAACTGAGATCATTTACGCTCGAATGATAGAACTACCACACCAACGTAGCGCGTATTCTGCCGAGTGTTTGAACTCTTGCTCTTCGGGACTACTCGCCGGAGCCGCTTACCATCATATTTTTACCAGTTGGGCCGCCATGAGATGATGTATGCGAAAGGTTCCGCTGAGGGGGGGGGCGTCCACGACAGCTGCCGACACGGCTCGCTCAAAACGGTTTTCGGAACAGGTCCAAAGGTTTTCATGGCTGTGCGAACGCCCGACGGTAGAAACGGATCGGGTCATCGCGTTTCCATCCGTATTCCATTTTCTCCATAGATAGCCCAGGCCTGACAAGCCGATTAGATCGGCTGCATTCGATGTCAGCGTATGCGTGGTTTTGCATCATAAGGACACTTAGGAGCCTGTGCGTTCGCCACACTCCGTTAACCTTGTATAACGTCTTTTTCTTCTCGCTGAGAGTGGGCTTAATTGCAACTGGTAGACTCCATAAAGTTAAAAGACACACTAAATGTATGTCTGGCTATTCGAGCACACTAACTGTATGTCTGGCTGTTCTAGCAGAGGCCTCTATTGATTAGCCTGAGTTAGCTAAGGTCACTGTACCGCCACGAACTAGGGATTGCATTTTTCCTGCGCTTTTGGCAACTGCCCCGCTTTATGTACCCCACTTCAGCACATTCGGGGTAGTCTGATATTTTCATGCAGGCATAGTGCAGGCCAAACTTTTCAAACTGTACATACTCTAACTTGAAAACTAAACCAATGCGTCATCGACAAATCGTTGGCGATGTTATTGGCAGGTGCAACCTAAAGAGTCAATTCGGTTGTGGGCGATATTATTCCAAGTTTTCTGGCAACATGGCTGTTGTCTTTGCGTGTGTCAGCTATGTCAATACTACTATTTTTCGTAGGATGTTAAAAACTTTTAATCCTACCAAAATATATTATTTAGGTAAGCAGTTGCTAATATAAATGACGATGAAAGTTAGTGCTTTGTAAATAATCAATTTGTATATACGATTTGCTAACGCATAACTTCATTTTAATAACGCAGTATATATTCGATTTCAGCGTGCACATCACGAAGAGATGCGGCTTAGTGCCGTATCATAAAGCTTGTACGCATAAATAGAGAAAATATGTCTATATACGTTAGAGAGCATGACGGATAACAGGACGATTAAGTTATTAGAATCGTAATAGCCTTTAGAAACACTATCCCATAATTACTCGCTAATGAAAATAGACGTTTCATTCAGTATCTGAAATCTGTCGACTCTCTTCTTTTGATTACGCGTATAATTTGTCACACATACGTATATATATATATATATATATATATATATATATATATATATATATATGTATATATATATATATATATATATATATATATACATATATGCCTCTTAACGAGAAAGTACAATGAAGCATGCCGATATCCGTATATGTCTGTGCGCGCGTATCGACAGGCACTGTCAGGTAGCTGTGAAAATCGAATGCTGTAGATAGATGGTTGTGACCGCAGCAAGGCCTCTCCGCGAATCGAATAGCCCGTGCCGATATCATCATTGTGGGTTAATCCCGTTACATTGTCATTGATGTGGTCGTGGTCGTCGCCACACGGTCGCCGACCCTTTTACTGTGTGTCTCCCCGCCATTCAAATCACGGACGGCGGCGGCGGCAACCGGGAACTCCGCTAATGGAAGTCCGTTTGTCCCGCGGCCGATGTTGTCGTCCCGGTCAAAGCCGGCGGAACGCCGATAGCTTCAAAAAGCCTCCCCCTCCCTACACCTGTCCCTGTCCCGTGTTTGTCACGCGCGTCTTGCGTCCAACCTTGCCAACCAAGCATCGCCGTCATTCAAGCCGTTTGTTTGCCAAAGTGAGGACGGCCGGACAGAGCAGCTTTCTGTCGTCGTTTGACAAGGCGACAGGTAGAATCCCCGAAGCAGCAGCAGCGGCGTTTAACATATTTGACGTTATCCGCTTTTCGTCACAGGCGGCCCGAAGCAGGCGCGCGAGCGAATGCCTACACTGAGACTGAGCGGCTTGCAGCCCGCACCGCTGCTGACCCATGCCAGCAGCAGTTCGAGCGGTAAGAGCGGGAAACGTGTTCGGGAAACGCGGTGTGGGGAAGGTGGTGCCCAAAGACCTCGATCGCGCCATTAGCACAGCGAGCGCTTTTCCGTCATCGCCCGAATGCAAACATACACAGCTAGGTGAATTAGCACAGACCTGGACTGGGGGGGGGGTCCAGTGGGTTAATCAATAGTATCGCATTGGATAGATATTTCAAGCCAGAAGAAGCTACAGCCACTGGCGGTGACTTTGGCCGCTAGGCCAACGAAACAACTTATGCATGATCTACTAAAGGCAACTACAAAAGAAAAGGATAAATTCCTTACGTTCCATTCTAGCGTAATAAAGTATTCTATTCTAGCGTAATAGAATTAATTTCTAGCGCTAAGTTAAATTCTAGCGTAATAGAATATCACACTTTTGAGCGCATTTATATTGACAAAAAGTATCGATTTTGTACTGAACGCTATTTGATTATTGCCGTCCAAGTAATCTATAAAACATTTTTTCAATTATAATTATATAACTAATAATAATAATATCGTTACAAGCCGTATT
The DNA here is from genome assembly GCA_003439945.1 of Dermanyssus gallinae. Lineage (NCBI taxonomy): Eukaryota > Metazoa > Arthropoda > Arachnida > Mesostigmata > Dermanyssidae > Dermanyssus > Dermanyssus gallinae. The sequence continues at coordinate 56,618 of QVRM01001381.1, forward strand.
ACCAGCTTATTATCATGCCTATGCCGAAGACAAAACGTTTTTATGTTTTTGAAAAAAAAATCATGTCTATATTCTAAAACAGTCCCAAATATAATCGGGGTGAATTGTCTATTGAAACGAACCATTGTTGTAGTTTATAAGGTAGTCACACACGCGGAGCGCAATGAGGTATGAAAATATTTTAAACTAGCACGGGTCTACAATAACTAAGGGTGATCCGGACCTACCATGCATTTCTTTACAGAGCATCGCTACGTCGGGCCGCTACAACCCTTTTCTTGCCAGCGGTTATTCATCGATTTAAATCGAGGACGAAATTGTAGTACAGAGCCCTATGGTAGAATCGTTCCAACCGATCGGTTTGTAGTTTTGCACACGTAGAAGCGGAGGGAGAGGGCCCTCTGAGGGCACGTGATTCTTGGGGACAAATGCTAAAGGTATGACCACATATTAGACGTGTTATTTGTATGCGTATGTATTCACTTTTACGTTAAATTATCATGCTTTATTGTCATATTCGCATCCCTGGAGCATGTAAGCCTCTCTTTCAATGTTTAAAACATGCTCGAGGTACCTCGTGTTGTGTGCTGTACTCCAGGACAAGCCTTGCGAGTGGCTCAATACTGCCATTTCCAACTTCCAGTAGTCGTTTTGATCGTCTTTCGCTCCATGGCGTACGGTAAACCATTGCGTGTTTTGTAATATATGCGGAGCGGTGTGAGGGATTCTGCGTTAGTGCGACTAGACGTCCTCGTGTCGTGTAAGCGCCTCATTGATAGTTCAGCTGTCCACCAGGCTGGTTGACTCTCCCTCATGTTACCAACGAACTATGAATTAAAACAGGAAGAATAATCTGGCCTAGAGTGCTAATTTCTCTGTAAGAGGAAGACAACAGGAATTAAACTTACTGCGGGGTTGCTTCACCCATTGACGTCACGCACTAACCGAGCCTACCTGTGTATCGCAGTGGTACCGCAGGACCTGCGGTCTGCTTGTTTCATTCCTGGCGACGTGTTAGCTCCAACCAAGTTAGCAATTTGTCAGCCCACTTCCTAACTCGACAGAGTAACAGCCGCTGTATTGTGCGTTAAGTAATGGCGACGTAGCAGCTTGATCCTAGCCATCCAATCAGAAAGTACCTAGGTGACGCCAACTCTAACACGACCGCTCTAATTGGCTACATTGTTTCCAGCAAGTTTCTGGCCTCTTCCGCGTGAACTAGCTCGCATTGTAGCTCGCAAGTAGCCTAATATGTAACAAGTTACGCGTACCTTGGACTAACAACTCAACGTTTTATTGCCGGTTGGGGAGGATCCCCTGTGAAGCATTTGTTATGTGCATGTCTAAACAGATCTACCTAATTATTGTTTTCTACAATATTCTTGCCGGAATAATATTGTTCTGCGAATGGATATAAACGATAAACATAGCTTATCTAAGGCGCCTCTTTGGTAAGACAACAATTTGTGAGACTCTACAACCGTGACAAAACGTGTATAATTGTAAGCGGACAAAGATGTGTGTAACACGATAACAATTAATTAATGCATACAGTGCAGTATAGTAACATGTGTTGCATATCATATGCTAAAGAACATATATTCCATAGTATCTACCAATCATATCGCAGAAAGTCAGCGACCATGCTGTCACAAGGACTGTTGGGAAATTTCTAGATATCTTAACATGTCGGGACCTCGGCGCAATGAGGATATGCGTCGCATCGATTTAGATCTCGTAGACAAAGGTTTTAGATAACTTTTACACTCGGAATGATCGAGAAGAGTGGCAATCACTATTTGTCTTCCTCCCACTCGAGTTTCAGCTTTCAACACGCCGAATCGATGGCCACTCGCTGAGCCATGTTATTAAAAAGAACATTAGTGAATTCGTCGGCACAAGGCTACCTGAGCTTTCAGACGTGTCATCCAATCGAAAGAAAAAGCAATCGAATTACTAGCAGACCTGCTCTCACCCAGCCTACGACACTAGACAACACACGGCCGGTGACGCACGATATTGATTGTCGGTAATTGGATTCCTCGGTAAAAGCCGGGATAAATACAGTCGTCTATACATGGCGCGACTCCTTTTCGCCTCTCCGATAACCTTAATATTACTTCTGAAATTCATTTTCTCAAACCCTTTAGAAACAGTCCGGGGGGGGGGGGGTATTTGCTGAAGTCGGTTAAATATCTGACATCTAAAATATTTCATTATGTAGAGTCAGCGTACATGATTCCGCTCACCTAGCCGGGCTATACCTAATTTTAAACCCCGAAACTGGCAAATCCAACAGGGAACCCCTGTGGCAATCTTTATTTTGTATAAAAATCAAAGTGCGAGGCTATTACAAAAGATGCCGATTCTGACTCGATGGCCAAAATTCCGCGTGTGACCGTGATGTGATACGCGCCGAGGAACTAGAACTCCTGGGAGTGCCACTGATGCAAGAAGGTGTTCACGTCGGTGTTCCCGAAGTGGCTGGAAAAGTCACGGATAGCCTCAGATTAACAGTGCGTTTACTTTTAGCGCACCACAGCTTACTTTTACTGCACAGCGGTTTACTTTTACCGCTTTTATTATATTTAATTACTAATCCTCAACTTCCCGCCTAATACATATATCAAAAGGAATTATTAGTCTGGACAAGAAAACTCAAAGGCAGCTACAACAACCTGTCACTGGAGCCCTAACCACCTATTTAAGTCTCCAGCGGCCGTGGCAGAGGCCATTGCTCTGTATGCAGCGCCCATATGGCCTGCTATAGCGCTGCGGACCGCAAAGGCACGGCGCATGATGCGAAGTTCCCAAAGAGCGATCACCATCTGGGTCACGCGAGCGCTCGCCTGCCAGATACTTTGGGACACACTTGCTGAAGAAAGAAGTAAGCGCAAGGTGGACGGCGACACTTCCTTGACGCATGCACGGGAGCAAGGGCTTAATCAATGACCTCAAAACTTGGTATAAGCTCAAGGGAACACTTACATATTAAGCCGTGCAAGTGCTCACAGGGCATGGACAATTTCAGTTGTACTCTTTCCGTATGGGCAAGGCAAATACAGATACTTGCGTTCTCTGCGCCACAGATGCTCCCGATAACGCGGTGCACACCGTAGAGGACTGCGGGGCTTCTCTTATGTCCACAAATGTAGCCGACTGCGACCATCGTAGCCAACATGCTCGAATCGGCAAGAAATTGGCACGCTAGGATCCTATACCTAGACGGGCCTATGCGCCGCCAAGATGATCGCCACAGATCGCGATTCAAGACCAGTAAAGACAAGTTTCAAGTTAAACGAGCCTTGGCGCTGCTTGCTATAGCCGCGCACTAGATTTCCGACTAAGTAGGTGAGCTCCTGAACGAGGCTAAGCAGGTACAACTCGTTTCTGCGAGCTATCGTAGACACAGAGCAGTCTCGTGTCGGCTGAGCGCACTCCTTCAATAAACCTCTTTCTCAGAGTGCATGGCCATCCTTGCTCGCTGACCAGCGTGCCTCCGTGCTGATTGATGAGGCCGAGAGCGACTACACCAGGACTAGACTCAGGGAGACTTCCACGAAACGTGCAAGTGTCTGCATACTGGTTTAACACCGCACACATGCCGCAAACCAGTAGTGGAGAAACGCGGATGGCCCCATATATATATATATATATATATATATATAGCTAATTCGTCCTTATACCACACAAGTCAGATAATCTCTCTATTATGCCGATAAAGCGCATATACTTCCTCGATGTCGAGTGCTCCGTGGTTTTCAAACAAAAAGCCGTGACTGGCGAAAATAAATTCATAATAGACATAAAAACCAACCGAAATGACCGTCGGTTTACCACGATCCAGAATATGTTCCTATTGCGGGACAGACTAAATATCCGCCTTGTGGTACGCCTTGGTTGTGTTGTCTAGTGAAGAAGACGTTGGCACCATATTTCTTTCAAAAAGGCCAAACAGAGGAAGTTTATTAGTATGTTCTGCAAGCTATAGTGGAAAGGCGCGGTGTCCAGTAATTTACAATACGTGCTTCAGAACGTCGCCCCTGTTCCCGGAGTTTCTGCAACTATAGGGTCTACAAAAAAGTTTTTTTGGATTGGCGCTTGCGCGGCTTTCACAGCGCCCGCCCCGGCGCCTAGGCATAGATCATTGGCTCACTCTTTGTTGTTTTCATGTGAAAAAGAGCGGGAAATCTGCTGGTCTTAACCATTTTGAAATCTGTTTAGCCGTTTGTTCGTAAAAGTGCTGAAGAATGGAGGTAGAAAAATGCCAAATTCGGGCGATTCTACTCCATGAGTTTAAAAATGGACTGAGTGCAACGCAGGCTCACAAAAAGTTGTTAAAATCGTTTGGAGATGCCTGTTGTACAGACAGAATGTGCCAACAGTGGTTTAGAAGTTCCGAAAGGGGAAAAAAGGTTTTATTGTGTATTTGGTGGAATGTGGGCGGAATAGTGCACTATGAACTTTTACCGCGTAATAGGACGATAAATACGGCCGTGTACTGTCAACAACTCGAAAAGGTTAACGAAAAATTAAAGCAGTCGTACCCTGCACTAATTTCAAGAAAGGGTGTCCTGTTCCACCAAGACAACGCAAGGCCCCACGTGAGTAGGGAAATCCTTTCGAAATTTTCCCAGTGATTACCACCTATTCAGATCGATGCAAAATGTTTTAAGTGGTAAAAAAATCACTTCTATCGAACACGTCCGTTCTGGACTGGAAGAGTATGTTGGATTTTTTTGGAAATTTGGAAGATTATTTATGAATCGAAAACCTTGTAAATTGTTGGGCAGAGGTTGTATCTTCCGGCTGTGAATATATAAATCAATAAATAAGACCTCCCGTGTCTATTATATATGTGTTTTCTTTATAACGCCAAAACCGAAAAGACTTTTTGTAGCCCTAATATTAAAGACCCGATCCTACACTGTGTCCTCGAGTTAGGCGTCCGAGTTAAAGCGCCTTTAAGTATGTTAAGGGGATATACTGACGCATGTTTTCATTGTATGCTGCCCCGCTTTATCCCTGGCTTCAGGTGATGGCACCAACTCTTGCTAACGGTATATATTCGCTTTAATATAGCGGCGTCTTTTTGAGAAATCTGACAGGACTTTGCTGTTCCTCAATTGTCTAAATTTGTAATGGGAACGCCATGATGCCTTCACACGCATCGCCACGCCAATGGACGGGACACACACGCTTGCTTCTCTTCTCCGTGATGCGTATGAAAACCACGCCAGATACTCCATTCGCGTTTCCAGACGTCTAACTACGTTATAGCGATAGCGGCATACATAAATCCCAAACCGGTTGGGTTGCTACGGGGTTCCGTACTTTTTCATCTGATCCCACCCTATATATTCCTGTATGTACACATATCTGCGTGTATATACGGGCATATACACACGCAGTGTACACACCTGACAAGCGATGTTGATCGCATGCGCGTAGGCTAGCTAATAATCCTTGTTGATACAAGAAAAATCCTTGTGTCACCGGCCGACTCGGCAACCTCTGCCAGCAACGATGAAGCATCTGTTAGTACCGCTTCGCAGCTTGTACTTGTAAGCTGATAGGTAAAATAAGCGCAGACAATTCAGGCATAATCTTAGTATCCTTTTCACTTATTTTAGCTAATAAATGTTGGCTGAAGACGTCGCCGACGACAACGTCGACAACTCTAATTCATTTGCAATTCTTTTCTAAGGTTGCCTGCTGGATTAGACACGTAGCCAGACAGAAGTCTGGGATTGAAATCATCAGCAGACGCTTCTTGAGTTGTTGCACGATTGTATTCCGACATGTCGCACTTGTCTATTACCTTCTCGTTCACATGGAGGCCAAACTAATGGTGAAACAGGAATTACAACAATAACAACAACAACAATAACAACAACGACTACAGCAGCAACTGGCTCTGCTGGCAGTCACAACAGTAACACTTCGCTAAGGACGATGACAGCGGCAGCAGCAACAACAACAACAATAACATCAACAAGAGCAGCAACAACAATAACATAACATGATTACCAACAGAAAAATAGCAGCAGAGGCAGCAACGGGGGAACAGCAGACTTCTGTTACCTCTGTGTGCACCTATAGACTATCGACAAACAATGCGTGAGAGACGAGGTTTGGCTTCACTCCACGCGCTCATCAAGGGATCATCTCCTCCTCATTTTACAACTGTATCATTACGTAATTGCTTCGTCCGTTTTCATCTCTCCCTCATCTGTGTTTGCTAGATCATCATCAGACTTCCGTCTGCTGGTGCTGCTGTTGCTTTGTTCTCAGCAACTCATTTTCTTGCACGTGGATTGTTTGTTGGTAGAACGTGTTACGTCAAGATACATATTATAACTTCATTATGTAGTGTGTAACCGTGCTCCTGCTGCTGCTGCTCCGCCGCCGCCCTATGGCCAATTCTCCCCATTCGCTCAGATCTGTCAGACCTCGAGGTAATCTATCCTTGCAAAACTCTTCTCGATCGTCTTCGTTCCGTTCGTTGCATCTCTTACTTCACTGCTCTTCGCATGCGTTCTCTCTACTCTGTCTGTAAGTGCAATTACTTAATGCTCGACGACTATCTTGCAAAGGATGGAATAAAACCTCAGCCGTGGTGGTCAATATCCGTGTCTTCATCCTAGTAACCCAGTTTAGGCCATGACATATATATATATGTGTTTTTTTTATTATGATGAATTATTGTATTCTTATGGTCATCTTGTCTTACAGCAGAACATATAACGCCCTACTAATCGAACAGTAGTACATCGGAATTGATTGTAATATATAAATATATAAATATATATATATATATATATATATATGCAAGCAACACGTGCCTGGCATCCCACTTATCGCAATGCAAAACTGTTTCTAACCACCATAATTTGGTGATGTGCGGAAAAAATACTTAAAACGTCCCCACGACTGGAAAAACGATTGTCGATTTACCACTTACTATATATATATATATATATATATATATATATATCTTTTGGATAGTAAGCTTCACTTAATTTAGCGGATGGTATGAAACCTGGTGGACGCGAGCTTGTTTTGTCAACAAGGCTTGTTTGCTCGTGGCTCTGGCGACAATTTGTATCTGACAGCGCTGTGAGTTTAACAACAATAGCACCTACAAATACCTGTTTGCTTACAAATTTGATTTTTGTACTGACACGAAAGGCTACACGCGGCTGTCTAGGCGGTGAAGATTTGTGCTGTCCATAGGCCTGAATCTCTGTGCAATCGTACCGCGGTGCTTCTGTCGTTTTACTACTAGTGGCGATTTTGATGTGACAGATCGACCACGGACCGATCAGCCTGCCATGGTAGGTATGATGCATATGATGAACACATATAGGACGAAAGCATACGATGAACACATTGCGCGGGTCAGTTCATTCTATCAGTCTACTAGTCGCGGGTTTGTGAAGCGTGGCGGTGCACGGTGCTACGCAAACCCACCAAAAACGACAAGATGGCGATCTAAACATACAGGTAGTTCAACAAGTTCTTAAAATGAGCTTTTCAGAATTCGAATTTTGGCGCGCTTTCACCGCTATTGGAAACGGCAACTTTTCGAATGCTAGCAGTCAAAATATTATGGTGATTGGCCGTTGCGATTTCGTTTGATCGCTTTTCCCGTGCAACGTATCGGCGTGATTTTGAAAAATGGAGAAAAAAGGAGTTTCGAGTGGTTATCAAGCATTTTTATTTCAAAGGTTGGAATGCGACCCAAGTGAAAACTGAGTTAGACGAGGTGTACGGTGACTCTGCGCCATGTTTTGCCACTGTTTCCAACTGGATTAATGAGTTAAAAAGAGGTCGCAGGAGCACCGAGTATGAACTACGTTCAGGACGCCCAAAAACGGCAACTGATGAGGAAAACGTGAAAAAAGTGCGGAAAATCGTTGCCGCAGATAAGCGAGTGAACATTAGGGAGATAGCGGAGGCCTTGGGGATCAGTTTGGGTAGAGTGCATTTCATCCTGCACGAAAACTTGAAGATGAAAAAGCTCAGAGCAAAATGGGTGCCGCATTTGCTCAACCAAGGCCAAAAAGACGCGCGTGTTTCCGCTTCACAGCGAAATTTGGCCAAGATGTCGAAAAAATCCGTCGGATTTTTGGCGCAGATTCGTGACCGTCGATGAAAGCTGGGTCCATCACTACACTCCCGAGACCCAAGAAGCATCTCGTCAATGGTGTGCACCTGGTGAAGGACCTCCGAAGAGGGTGCGGACAACGGCATCGGCCGGAAAGATGATGGCTACGGTTTTTTGGGACCAACGTGGAATAATTCTGGTCGACTACCTTGAGAGCGGTAAAACGATCACGGGAGAATATTATGCAAGACTGTTGGACTGCCTGAAGCAAGAACTCATCGTGAAACGGCCCGCTTTGCAGAAGAAGGTTGTCCTGTTTCACCAGGACAATGCTCCCGCACACAAGTCGCGGCAAGCAACGGCAAAACTGGCCCAACTGAGGTTCGAACTTATTGAACAACCTTCCTATTCTCCAGACCTTGGCCCCCTCTGATTATTTCCTCTTCGGACATTTGAAGAATAGTCTCGGTGGAAAGCGTTTTTCCAACAATGAAGAGGTTAAGGCTGCTGTCAATGCCTATTTTCAGTCTAAAGACGCGGAATTCTACTCAAGAGGTATAAATGCTCTGAAATCTCGGTGGGAAAAGTGTATTGAGCTTCTCGGGGAGTATATCGAATAAGAAAAAATTAAAAACAAGATTTGGAAAATTCTTGGTTTTCATTCTAAGAACTTGTTGAACTACCTGTATATAACGTAGCTTGCACAAAGTCACGGACGGAGAAAAGCATCAGAATCTGCACCGTTGCTGAAACAGTTTCTTATGCTAGGAGGACCATGATGCATGTTTTGTGCGATGGCAAATGCCGTTCTATACTATGAGCTTCTGTAAAGTGACCAAATTATTAAGAGTGAAACGTACTGCCAGTTGTTCGAGCTTTAAAAGGAAGCCGTCGGCAAAACGCGCCCTAAACTGTGTCATTGTAGAGACGTCGTATTCCACTATGAGAACGCCGTCTGAAAAAATCTGTGGCGAGCTGTGGCAAAATGCTGGACTTTTGTATTAAACATTTTGTCCCTCTTAGATTTTAGTCTTGTCTTTGCCCCTTTAGATTGGCAGCTGTTACCGTAACACCTTATTTCGCGTCTCAAATTTAGATTAAAATTACGATAAATAAATAAAACTTATTACTGCGATATCTAAGTTTTATCTATTTTTGGTTTTATATTTATGAAGGATATTGTTGTTTATTGTATTAATTGCAGACGAGAGAACTGCGTTCAGTCATATACGAACATGCTTTTGTGGAAGAGCGTTATCAAGGATTGCTAGTGTTTCGTCTTAATTGCTCGTTAGAAAACTCTAACGCACTAGCGGTATTGGCAACCAACAGCACCTAATGTATGACTTTCACCCACTAAGGCCTTAATTCGCCCCACCATCCTCGGAGTTCCGAAATTGTGTGGCACTACTTTGAGACGGTGGAGGGACGCAGGTTCTCCACGGAGACTCAGTCTTTGGCGTCCTGCAACCTCTAATTAGAGTGCCGATGCTAACTTATTTGTTGGTCCAGAGAAACTTTTGAAGTACATAGAGAAAACGGATTGCATAGTGCTGCGTGCGTTCAAAGCTCGCCGACGACTGGCGTAGTTTTTGAGCCAGACAATTTGTGCAGAACTTGATGTTGAGCAGAGTTAACATGGCTGCGTAAATGTTATTTTCAAAGCGGGAAAACGTATCAGTAAACATTGTCTTGTCACTACCACGTGACGTATTTTTCACTTTGGCTGTAGTTATTGCCATTGTTGGTACGAACAAACTCATAAAAGACCCTAACAGTAGAAGGATCTTAAGTAAAATTTTGAACTTACCAAGACCGCCTATGTTTTACATAGCGGCATTGTTTTTGTACAGTAAAGTTAGTCGGCTAAGGTTTCAGCAACCTTAGCAAGCACGAAGCTCAAGTTTATTTGAGTGCATTTTAGCGTTAGCCGTTCGTTAAAGTGTATATCGGTGAACTTCTGGAGGTCGGTTGGGGTTCACCTTTTTAATTATGTCTAAACTTCTCTTTCCCTCCGCCCGCTGATAAATTTTGAAAAAAATAGCCACAGTCGTGCCGAGGGGTTTTAGACAGAGACCAAGAGGTTTCAGCCGGGTGTAAAACCTTTTTAAATGAGTCTGGCTCATGAGCGAACCAGCGGTGCAACGTCTGATCAGGCGCTGAAACAAACCCGTTATCCAAATCTGGATTTCGAGTACCTCTAGTTGATCTGGTACTACAAATTTGGACATATATGCTTTAATCGACCGTTAGTTATATAGCCGTATACTGTGAACGTTGAAATTTGGAGTCATTTTTGCGGCCGTGCTTTGGCAGTTAAATCCTTGAACAGTTCGACTGAAAAACAATTCATTCGCAAAATGTGTCTCATTTTGACAGACATCATTTTCAGAGTGCATTAACCGTAAAGAGAATAATCGAGAAATTCGAGGAGACTGCGTTGATTATTAATTTATCTAATTTGATGTTCTCTGTGTAATAGATCTGTTAGATAAATTCATGAACACATATTCGCCCAGGTCTTTCGACGGAACCCAATTGTCGACAATCAATATCGTGCGTCAGCGACTCCGTGTTGTCTAGTACGTTCACTTTGAATGCGATCCTTTGAAGAACAGACGAACACGCAATCGGGCGGATTGAACCATTAGCCTTTTTGAGCGCAAACAGTTTAGCGCCGAAGGTCGGCCGATAAATCTGTAGGTGACTGGTCGAAACGTAGAAGGCCTAGACGGGACGTCGGCTTTCTACGCTTCGGCCGATTCGGTAATTGCTACCTTATCGGCAACGTGTCGTAGACTGGGTGAGAGCAGACTGGGGCCTGCTAGTAATCTGGAACGGCTGAATTCCAGGCCCGCTGAGAAACTTTTTAGGAAGGGTCTAACTGTAGCGTGTATGCCTCATTTGCTTGTCGACTTAAGGTCAGCAGGTGGCGAAACTGGCCAATAGAGCTCGCTTGGGGCAGGCGAACGAGCCGCTCGCAACGCTCTCGCTGTGTTCTCCATGAAGGACAACGCGTCGGTGCAAATTAGGTTCTTGCTGCAGATAGACAGCATCATCGCCTTCGCCTGGCTCGGTCAGAACCCTTTGAGCAACGTCGGACTTGAAGGTCGATTGCCTTTTTCGAGTGGATGGCGTGCTTGATAGCTCAGGTGGCCTTACGCCGACGAATTCTCTAATGTTCGTTCTAACAATATGGCCCAGGGATTGACCATCGGTTCGCTCCTTCGGTTTAAAGCCAAAACTCGACTGGAAGTAAGGCAAATAGTGGCAGAATGTCCCCATCATTCCAAGTGAGTATAATCTAAAACGTTTGTCTGACAAGCTTGGAATGCCCGTGAGGCATACGTTTCTTGCACGGAAAGCACGACATGTTCAGATATCTAGAGTTTCCCAATAGTCTTTGCAGCAGCATGGCCGCTGATTTTCAGTGGTATATGGTTTATCATCTAATATCAAGGAGCATTGCTTAAAGAAAATTTGATCAAAAACAAGGATCGAAGCGGCGACGCCTTGGCAGATGAGAATCATGACTAATGCGGATGAACTAAGAAAGCTGGGGTTTTATAAGAGAACACACTCCGGGTAAAGGGCTTTGAGAGTAGGGTCGGCATCTCTATTTTCACTGTGCGATGAAATTTTGGGTAGTGCATAAAGCCTATAATATGGAACATATGTTATTTAGCATTTATTTAGGATGGAACTTATATTGTTAAGCATATAATGTGAAATATTTGTTAGTCTACAGCATTTTATGTAATTGTGTGTTATTTGTTATTATGGTATGCAGGATGTGCATCCTTGTCAACCATTCGCTGTCCACTATTACTATATATATATATATATATATATATATATTATTTTTTTTTCTAAAAGGTTTCGGAAATCCATAATGTACACGCGTCACTAGCAGTCTGTGTAACCAGTGTGGGAATCACAGACCAACTAAACCCGAATTCCTCCTCAACCCCCCAAGCTCAGTAATACTTGGCGCGTCCTCGAAGCCGTGGGAGAGACGTCCATGCCATTCCTTTGTGATTCAGCCTGTCTTTCTGTATATTCACTGCACTCAGATAGCGGGTCTACGCTAAAATATGGACTGTCCCGAAGGGGAGCGTCAAGAGCTTGAGAACGTGGCTGCACTTTTCATTCCCTTGGCTCCTCGTCTCGACCGCTATATTTTATTGCCTTCATATATATATATATTCTTGCATTTCTGTACTTCCAATTACATCTAATTCGTTTATAGATACTAACTAGGTGTACCGACTCAGGCCACGATATAGATATGGCCAAAATATGGATCCATATATATATCTATACTATGCACTAAAAGGTCTCATAACCCACTAAAATCCAGTAGCTTTCTTGGTTCTTTGTCGGGATGGCCTCACAATTGTTCCCTTAAAATTACTTCACCTGACCACTGAACTTGCAATTATGGCTTCGGAGACAAAATCTGTGAGAAAAACTGTGAGGAGCGCCTGTACAACGGGCTTGGTATGTGAGGGAACTTCCCTGTCTTAGATTCTAAAAAGTTTCTCTCTCGCAGTATTAAAAAAACACAGCATTTGTTACAGTGCCCTACGAACTTAAATGGCTTACGTCGCCGGCTCCTCCTAGGTTGCGCATACAGCATAAAGGGGTGGGTCAGTTCTACCAATTCGGTGTAGGTATTGTTGGTAGCAGCCAACTGTGACCTATTAGCAAGTACGCGAGTGAATAGGTAAGCGAGCCGTGTTCAGGGCTGTGCTGTTTGTTGAGTTTAGCAAGTATTGGTTACGTCCAGTATCTAGGGTGGCCCATTGCCGGCTTCCCCCCCAGCCCTCCGACCCGGGTTTGCTAGAAGAAAACCTTAACACTCTTAGTTGCCAGGCAATACGTCTAAAGGGAATTCGCATGATTGTTGTGGCGCCGTACGACTTGCACGTACAATGTTGGACGCTGTAGGTTTGTATCTTGTTTAGGAGGCGGCGTATTGGCGGCGCTAGTAATTGTGCGCTGTTATGGGGGTGCTGTATATGGCATGGTGGTATCGACTACTAATGCTAGGGGATGACGCCGAAAATGAGAATATGCATTTTCAGTTCTGCTAAGCAAAATCATATCTAGCTATGAGGCTCATTTTTATGTAGATGGCTTTGAAAACAGGCAACATTATCGCATTTGAAGTGGCAAAAATCCACATGCGTATCATGAGAAGAAAATGCATCCCAAAGCTGAGACTGTTTGGAGCGAATTTTGAGCTGGAGGCAAGTGCGATCATTTTTCTTAGAAGATGCTGCCAGGAATGCACAAACCTTCAAAGGTGATATCGGGGCATGATAGCACAGTTTCTCATTAGCATGTCCAATAAATGGTATAGGTGTCAAAGTAACTCAGTTCAACATAACAAGAAGGTGCAACTGCCAAACATCACATGACATAATCGCATCATTAAGGGAGTATTCCCTGGTCGTTTAACATCCCACTTAAATGACTAGAATTGGTCGCTTATATCGTACAGTTTAGCGCCTTAGGACTTTAGTCTCTGGGTTTATGAAGTAAAACGTTTTTGCCAACGAACCTGCGGCCACCCAGGCCCGAGAGAAAAGATTAAACGCTGTAGCACTGAGCTTCAGTTACAAATATGTGAAATCTTGATCGAAAAATTTGCTTAAGGAACGCAAACTACTCAGCAAGGCTGAGGAAAAAGGCATTTTCTAGATGTGTTGCTCTAAACAAAAATCTCACACTTTTAGTTTATAAATAAATACATATTTCAGTTTTAAATATGAGAGCGTATTTTATTCGGAATAATGAATGTTTGCTCGTGCTGGGGTACCCCCTGAACCTTATGACAACAGTTTGGCTAGTAGCATAATCAATTAGATTCTTGCTAAAATTATGGAATTACCTGACCAGATAAATTGTATTGTTTACCAAGTTTAGGCGATCAAAAATATATACATATACATGTATTTTCGCGTTCGCACCAAGAGCAAAATTGGGCCTGTTGTGTTAGTGAAAGTAAAACTGAACCACATTCAGTAGGCAATGTTACGTGTCAGTGGACGTTAGCCGATTGTTGCGGGCAGCAGCAATACTACTTCGCGGTTGATAGCCACAATGACGACCGCATCAGGCGCTCCTTCTTGATTTGCATTGTAACTATTAAATAGTAAGCAAACTAGCTCTCCCTAACGGCTCGTCTTTTCCCAAAGCACACAAGTGTGTCAGTTTCGCTTACGGATCTGTCTCGCAGCAACTTCGAGGCAATAGCCATTTTTGTTTCTGTGACAGCCGAATAGCCAAACAAATTAAGTAACCTACGACGGCGGTGACCAGTAGCCATCGGAGCCACCATCGTTGTTTATGTTGACCCATAAGAGACCAAAAAATCGTATTTGGCGTGCTACCCCAGGGCAACTCGACCTATTAGGCTCGTAGGCATTATCTACGCGTCCAGCATTGGTTGTACGATTTATGGAGTCCGTAGCATGATATATGTGTATTGTAACCTTTATGCATCCAAAAACCGTTTAGTGCACATACAAGGTCTATGAGCAAGCAGTAACCAAATACACAGCCAAATCAAGCATTTGCCAACCTTATAGAGTATTTGAAATTGCTTGTTCTTTTAAGTAGTAAACTAGTTTTTTAATAACCAACGAGTGGCAATTTGTAAAACAATAATTTTAGGCCACACTAGATGTAATGTTACCATTGTGCAGATGATTTAATAGACAATATTTGTTAAACAACACTACGAAACATGAAATAATTGTAGAAACAAAGTAATAAACACTTCTTTTTGGCGACCCACAAAAAAATATATAACTTTGTCAGATTGCATAAAGTAAATTTTATTTGTAGTGTTCAGTCTAAATGTAGTCAAGTTTGTAGGGGACTAGACAACCTCTGGCTGTATTTAATAAATGTAGAAGTTGGCTGTGCTAGCAACCGTGAGGTACACTTCCAAAAATATCATTCATTTTCTGTTTTTTATGCCACTATATGTGGCTTTAGAATGCTAGCTATGCAGCGTAAGTAAACAACATCTGATGAGGACTGAAATAACCTCTTCGTTAAGCGACGCAGAGCACTACGTAGAAACCGCGCAAATTAGAATATCAGGTTTTAAGAAACGAAACATTCTGTTAAGAGCCTTCGTCAATAATTGAAAAGCGGAAACGCTTCTAACAGCATGTACTTTATGTGAAAAAGTTTCCCCTTCAAGCTCATTAAACCCGTAGTACATGTAGTATTTGTTTCCGTAAGGCTAATGCCCGTGTACGGTGTTTTCATGTCATAGCTGATGTTTAGTCCACTCCGGCATTTACCTTATTTAAATTGGAAACCATGCAAACCAATTTAAGAGTAGCCGGTCTGGGTCTCGAACACAGGCCTCCCGAATGCGAGGCAAAGGCTTTGCCACTAAGCCATCTTGCTCAGTATTCATACTGTGTTTTGAATAAGTGCAATGCATGTTGTCACATCATAATTTGCCTTACTAAACACGTCACTGATATATGCCATACATGATTGCGGACATCGCGAAAACTGTTTTCATGATAAATGACGCCAAGCCTATCTGTTGACTACAGCTTGCTGATGTTATTCTGCCCCTTTGCATATTATTGATTACACGACTATTAGACGTGTTTAACGATTTACAATACAGACAAGCGTACTAATATGGGCAATAACCAATATATTGGTTGCTACGTATGAAGCATTCTCAATATGTTTCATCGTTCTTCGGTCGCTGGTACAAGTTGCGGCCACAATGGCGGCCCTTGTGTGCATACACTTCCCCCCTTTCCGTATAGGTCGGAGGGTTGTACTGAGTTGTAGCGTCCTTCCCCCTTTATATGAAACAGTACGTGCAAATACGTATGCATTGGCGACAATAGTAATAATGTTAGAAAAAAAACTAATATATATATATATATATATATATATATATATATATATATATATATATATATATATATATATATATTATAAACGTGGTCTTTTCTAAACGTAGAGTGAGTGATTATCACTATTACATAGTAATATTTACAAGTGTTTACACAGCAAATAGATGATTTAGCACTCAGTATGACACAGCACTGCTGCAATGAATTACACTCAACAAAACAGCATTGCCGACCAATTGTATGGTGGAGCCTACAACTCATGAATCCTTTAACATCCTCACAGCTCCTTACTTTGCAGCGACTGTCAATACCCTAACCGATCTACTATTTTTTTTGGTTCCGGCATAAAAACATTCGCAGAGGGGAGATATCTTGTGCGGCCAAGTAGCGCGCTTCAAATGTGCAGCAGCCGGCACAATAAAGAATGGGACCTGAGTTTTTCTTGTCTGCAGCACCACAAATACTAACGCATAGAAGAACATATAATTTTGAGACTGCTAAAAGGCCATGGGCGGCAAACAGATCACTAACTGATTCGTATCGCCGTCTGGAAAAGATGGCACGAGGTGCATCAAAATTCATCATTTGAATCACCTGAACCCTTAGAAAAATGCCTCTGTGCCCACCAGCCCACAGCAAGATACTTTGAAAAGAGACAAAAGTCCCTCAGTTAAAACCCCTATCTGTCTTAACCGCCGTAAAGTAGCAATAGCAGCATTACGCTTTGGCCTCAATTGACCTATGTGAGAATACTAGAATAAATGCTAAATGTAATATCAAACCCAGACACTTTATCGCCTTAGAGCAATCTACCGTATTAACACCCAGTCGAAAACTACGGGCAGTTGAAGTAGCCTTCGGGTAGAAACACCAGGATATTGGTTTTACTCGTATTGACAACCAATTCGTATTCATAAAAAAATCTGCATAAATGCTTGTTTAACTCACTCAATTGAAGTGTCAATAACATTAATAAATTATAGTTGAGTCGAGTCGAAACAAGATTGTCATGTCGACACCAAAAGCTATCGCCAATTCTAGCCTACCGCGTTTAATCAAATGTATGCATTTCAGTAATATTAGGCGCATAAAGGGACCTAGGAAGAAGGAGCCCTGCGGGTTCTTCAATTCAACAAACTGCCATATAGATTAAATAGACACAACATTGGCAGATTGAGATCTATCCTTAAAATGGGACCTGAGCGAGCTAACTGTATAGAATGTGCAACCCAAGTGGGTATGTATAATAATAGCAATCCAGCTTTGAAATATAATCAACAATTGACATAGGTCGGTAGCCCAGACTCCAGACACCTAACCTCTTTACCCCTGTATAATAACTACTTAGTAGGTCTTATTATAAGCACATAAACATCTAGGGAGATAGCCGTGTTTAAAGGAGTTGTTGATTCTTGGCAAAACAGCTGCAATAGCGAAGAAGGTTAACTTTAACAGGGGCCTGCACCCGGTTTTTGGCCATTTTAGGCTATGATTAATCGAGGCGGTGCCCATTAGTATGCGACGAATTCATCGAGCTCAAACTTTCACGTCCAACCAGAGCAAAATATAGATAAAGTTTGTCGGCGGTCGATTTAGGCTCGCTAGTCGTGTGACCCGTGCTGGAAGATTATATTGAAGGAAACTCCGTTTTGGCGAGCCCTCAACCATAGGCTTTGTTAATATATTTCCACAAATGCCGCAAGTAGCTCGTAAATACCTCATTTGAGAACATAAGTACACCCATTTAGTCCCTGGGGTGTCCAGTACAACATCTGCGGTAATGCCTATTCTCACCGTGTGTCTCAGTCAAAGGTGTCGTTGCGTGCTGCGTGTAGATCTTGACAGACTGAATTTAAGACACAGGGGAGATAGTGTTGTGTTTGTGACCCCACTTGATCACCGGGGCTACCTTCGTGAAGGAGAACCAAGTCTGTTTCAAAGCGTAGCCGTCTCATCGTCTAACGATGTACACAGGTGGGCATAACCTAGGGAGAACTTGGAGCCATGCATTAGGATGCATTAAGCGGCATGGAATTCAAATTAGCACACAAACGCCTTCATTGCAGCAACCTAGGTCCCTATTAAAGAACTTCCTCGATACAAATAAGTAAAGTTCTGATCCGCGAATCACACCAGGCCAAGAAAAAGCGTGGTTAAGTATCACGTAATTGTCCAATTGAATCACTTCGCACGGAGCAGAACACACTTCAACCGTAATACATGAGAAAAGTACAATTACCCTTAATATTAATTTTTGACTACGTGTTCGGGCTACACATCTATCTTCTTCCTTTTATCCTCTATACAGCTGGCTTTGTTTTAAATTTCGTTAAGTTTCATGTTATGAAAATGTATACACTTCGGTCACCTGAAACAACTGGCCGCTCAGACGCATCTTAAGGTGCGCCGTTTATAATGCTACAAGATATAGCTCCAACACAAATACGTCCTTATATAATTATACAAGCATGTGTGTATCGTAACACGACTGCCTATTAAGGGAGCATAAAACTTAGAGAAAAGCAAGTGTGTCAGTTGGGATAAAGGCGCAAATGTCGTATACAACTAACATATTTGTATAGTCAGGCCAGAATCTTACATTGCAGCAGGCGAAATGTTGTGCGTGCATATTACGCTACGTCAAGGAAGCCGAGCAGGCGCTGGCCTCGTAGCATACGTGTCGAACTGCAGCGAACCCTGCCAACAGGAAAACAAGACTGCAGTCGATACTACAGGATTTTGCTTCCCTGTACGCAAGTGTTCGGCGTAAGATCCTTCAACTCGCGACCGATAATTGTTTTTAGATAATCGGGCGTTTAGCCTGTGCTTTGGCTCCAGGGTGCCGTTCAGGAATCTATTGGAAAAAGCGTCTTGACGCGGACGTTCTCAGACTTCTCCGTCGGTTGCTTGGATTTCTCACGAAGTCTGCGATTAGGGGCGATATTTCAGACTGTCGAATCAATATTTGATTAATTGGAAACGTTTTCTCCGAAATTTAATTTAGTCTACCGTCTGGGACCGAATATATATATATATATATATATATATTGGGTTAGACATTTCTTATGGCTGAGACCTTGTTCTACGTCAAGTATCGTGCCTGAAATAAAAACAGCGCATTAAATGCCTCATATTTATATTTTTGTATAAACAGTGCAGGTCTAGAAAAACTTGAAATTTGATCATATTTGGAATAGTAAAGTTAGCAATCTAGTGGCGACAAAGCTTTCTAGCAAATATTTAAGATATATTTAACAAAACATACAGAGTATATAGTATTTAAGATATATTTAACAAAGTATATCTAACTTGCTAGAAAGCTTTATCAAACCTATTAAATAGTGATACTTGCGATACCCAGTATTCATGAGGCAATAATAACGTTGCGTCGGCTGATCAAGGCATGAAGCTATAGCGGAATTGTAGCTACATGTTGTCCAAAAACGTTGTCAGCTTCATCGGGTGGAAACGAGGAGTTCTGTGCGATCCTATACGTATATTTCATAAACAGTTGGTAATACGTGTTCTTGCCTATTGTCAGAGAATACTCTGATACTCCTGGGTTTAATCTATAGTCACTGCAAAGTTTTTGTGGATGCATATATTTAAATACATTTTATTTTTCCTCTATTGCCGGTTTGGTTACGGCAGAACGACAAGACTCTCGCCCGTGGGCAACGAATTAATTATCGACGCGGCATTTCCGCGTTGAATTTCAATAGATATTCTCTCTAGCAGAAACTGCCATGTCCTCCAATCGCCGGTTGCCACTGCGACACTGGTTCCTAGCTTTGCCTGACTACCAACTCCTTGTGATTTTTTCTATTGGGCTCAATGCCTCGAAGGCGACTAGCTGAACGATGATGTTTTTCTCTGGTTTGCGATATTTATCTAGCTTGCGGTCTTCTGCAAGACGAGCGGCTACTCCGATGATCTCCCGGTTGGTACACTGCGATGCGGTCTACGTACAAGACACACTGACGTCATACACGAGACAGCGGCCTTATTTTCGGGAACTAGAGTCAGGCCATCCGGTTGCATGATGACAGTTTAACGGCTCTTGAACTGCAGGGACGTAGGATTGACTACGTTTTCCGGTGTCTTACGCCGCTCAGAGCCGAGTACTTCGAGAACCAACCTGAGAACCACCAGTGCGTATTCGGCGAGGATATCGTCGTCCAGGAGCCACGGTCGGAGTTTAGAAAAAGAGCGTGATTGAAGCTCGTGGATAGCGATGCAAAATAGAGCAAAGCCACACAGGTCACTTCATGTTGTTAAACTGCAAATTCGTTACACAAGGTCATAAAATAGACATTTGGGCTTCTACTTGTTTAGCTGCCCCAAAACTTGCTTTCATAATACCGATAAAACGCTGTTCTGTCACCCCTCAAACATTTCGTGTGGTTTGATATGGGATCCAAGCGTCATCAATTGTACGCATCTGGGAACTGGAAAAGAGAAGTACTTGAAATAGACGACCAAGCATGAGCGCATTACGTACGCAGTATGCATACATGTGTTTTTTACATTGTAGTGTATTTGTGTTGAAGCTAGTTTCGTTCAAGCCAAATTGGTACATATTTTTTAAGAGGCACTGGTACGTTGCATTGTAAAACATGCAAAACGCGTAAGTTCTTGCAAATGCATGCGCTTGCAGCTCTTTGTCGAGTAACCGTGCATGTATATATATATATATTTTCCAGTGCATATCTATTTATATATGACGGTTCCTTGGAGCAGAAGTATTAAATACAGCTTGTCGTAGCGCTAATTATTGCTGCAGTCGCTTTGTGACAAAATGATTCAAGCCACCTAGCGAGGCGTTTACGCCAGACTATCCTGTTCTTTTTCAGGTCTGCTGCACTACAACAAACTCCGTTTATACGCCAGACTAATTAACAAATTAAAGGCTACGTGAATAGAATCGCTTCTATTAAGGTAGCGGTTCCGAAGAGTAACGGACGAGCTAATTAGGAATCTCTGGGCTGGCTGTTTTTCTCCTCTGTTCGTCCCCACTGGAGCCTGGATCGGCGTCTGTTTGTGGCACATGAAAAATTCTTAGCTCCACGTCCAGCTGCCTCAGTAAACTAAAACCTTTTTTTATGCAGCGGTTGTACACGCTGGAACAAGTGTTTTCCGTGTTAAACTCGCTGACGGCCTTCAAGAGCATCTACACATAAATCTGCCCGTTTTTATTTTATCTCTTTAAAATGTAGTCCTACTTTTAAGATGTTTTACGTTAGCTCAAGTGTTATATATATATATATATATAGAGAGAGAGAGAGGGGGGGGGGGAGTCCGGAAGCTCCAGGCGGTCCGCCGCGCATTCTAATTCGAATTCTAACTGCTGTCTTACTTGAAGAGGTTAACGCAGTATACTATTGCACTATATAAAAAAGTATCTGGCGTAGCGTGCAGATAGATCGCCCCATATATTATTTTTTTCCGTAAGGCTAATTGCCCGCGTACGGTTTCTTCTAGCTGATTTGTAATCCACTCCGGCATTTACCTTGTCTAAATTGAAAACCATAGACGTGTGTTCAAATTCAAGTGACAAAAATTGTGCTAATTATTATGTACGACCGGATGATTCCATAACAAAGCCAGTTGCCTGCTCTCAAGGCGCCGATGAATCGGCACAGCGCACCGAATCGCCGTTAGCCTTGTCAACGGCAAGTTGTGCACAGTACAGATCTCAGCCAGGATCACCCGCTCTCTGCTGTGGCAGGTCGGACTACTCACCGCTATCATCTCGTGCCACTCTGTCGTGGAGCTAGCAGATGAACCGGCGACGCCGAAAGTCACAGGTGTGGTGCAAAGTGCTTTAGAACCAAAACATCCTTAAGAGAGTCAGCTGCTGCCAAGGAGAGCTAGCGGAGAGAGGCCAGGCTAGCTGGTATGATGGAGAGAGCTCTCAAAAGCGATAATATGCATCAACATGGAGGCCAGCGCATCAGCCGCTGGCTCCGCAGCACGCAAGGCTGAACGTCTAAAGACCAACAAATACGCCCAGCTCACCGACGAGTTCATTTTTGTGCCACTAGTATTGGAGACACTAGGGGGACCTGGCCCTGAGGCATGGTCACTTTTACAGAAGATTGGCAAACAAATTGAACTCACGACGGGGGACAAAAGAGCTTTCGACTTTTTACTCCAGCGGCTATCTCTGGCGGTTCAGCGCGGCAATGCGGCAGCAATTATGGGCACAATGAGGGGCTGCCTCGAGGATAAGCTCGATTGGTAGCACCCCTCACAAGCCCAAGAGTAGTTAGATATTCATATTCCACTGTAATTTCAAAATGAAATAAAACCTAAACTATGATTATTTAATAAATAAACTCTAAAAAAAAATGCATCTCATCTGAAGGACGATACGTCAGAGCCAGCCCGTGAAACAGCTGTTTCTGCCGGAGAAGTTGGAAACTGGTCTACTGTTTCAACGAGGATGGAGAAAGCCGCCATGGCTGCAACCAGGAAAGTGGCCAAGTGGCATCGGGTACATTTGTTTGGCAAATAGTCACTAATTTGGACTGTCAGCCTATTAAATATATATAATAAAGTAAGGCAGTTATCAGGGCCGGGGGCACATGCGTATATCAGCGCAATTAAAAGTAGCGATCAGTGTCAAAGAACCAAAACAGGTCGCAATTGCAAAAACGCAGAACATGGTTTGCGGAGTACCCATATCCCATTGTGAGGATACGTCAGCGAAGAAGATTTACTTAAATGTCTGAAAGATCAAGGTGTAAGCCAAGTAAAAAGGGAAAAAGCTGTGGCCGCACAGGACGGTAGAGGCAAGGAAACGAAGGGCTGGCAAAATTCCGCAAGAGTAGAGCTGAGGTTTAGTACAATGCCGGTCTCGGAGGTTACCATCATACAATATTTAAAGTGACGCTATGTGCGGGGTCTCCGTTGCAAAGTTCAAAATGCCATACGTACGGACATAAGCCAAAAACAAGATAAACCCACGTGTAGAAGGTGCGGCCGTCCTGGAAACTAAATATGGGAATGTCATGATAAGGCCCGTTGCGTCAACTGTGGCGGGGCCCATGCTTCCAACGATAGTACTTGTGATGTAAGAGGAATATATTTCGACGCACAAAGAGTAAAGCTTTACAAGAACGTGTTCACTTGCCTCCCTGTCGGAAATTATTTTCCTACAATAATTCAAGGCGTAGAGCAGAATAATAAAACCTTGACAGATAGACAGAAATATTTTGTTGATGCCGCACGACCTATAGCAACTCTGAGCCCTAGACAAATAATGCACAACGATGCACAGACCGTGTTTTGCTACCTTCCCCCACCAAGTGTTAGGAAAAGTTTCGACCAAAAGAAAGAAGCATCGAATAAGCAACCGGAAGCACTGCAGTCGATGTCTCAAGAAAAACAAACATTTAAAGTTTTTCGAATGAAAATCCAGGAAAATCCCACTATAACTACTGTGGAACTTGCCGAGGAACTTCATATTACCCTACAAGCTGCTAGCACAGCTTTAAAAACGCCTCGGAATAACTTCTAGGCTGTGCAAATGGGTACTTCACGAGCTCAGCGACTTCAACAAGATGACGCGCATGCGCGTCTGCACTTCTTTGCTCAGCAGGCATCACAATTTGCCTTTTTTCAATCTTTTTGTGACCTGCGATGAAAAATGGGTGTTCTACGACTCTCCTTTCAGGAAAAGGTTCTGGTCAAGTAAACCTGGCACCTCCGTCACTTAGCCCAAAAAGGACATACACGCAAACAAGGTTTTATTGTGTATTTGGTGGAATGTG
This sequence comes from Dermanyssus gallinae, assembly GCA_003439945.1. Classification (NCBI taxonomy): domain Eukaryota; kingdom Metazoa; phylum Arthropoda; class Arachnida; order Mesostigmata; family Dermanyssidae; genus Dermanyssus; species Dermanyssus gallinae. Next base: position 80,407 of record QVRM01001381.1, read on the forward strand.
GGCGGAAAAGTGCACTATGAACTTTTACCGCGTAACCAGACGATAAATACGGCCGTGTACTGTCAACAACTTGAAAAGGTTCACAAAAAATTAAAGCAGTCGTACCCTGCACTAATTTCAAGGAAGGGTGTTCTGTTCCACCAAGACAACGCAAGGCCCGACGTGAGTAGGAAGACCCTTTCGAAAATTTCCCAGCTAAAATGGGAACTTTTGGAACATCCACCGTATTCCACCCGATTCCACCATCTGATTACTACCTATTCAGATCGATGCAAAAAAAATTAAGTGGTAAAAAATTCACTTCTATCGTACACGTGCGTTCTGGACTGGAATAATATTTTGCCACTAAAAACCCAGACTTTTACAGAAAAAAAATCGAAAACCTTGTAAATCGTTGGGCAGAGGTTGTATCTTCCGGCGGAGAATATACAAATAAGACCTCCCGTGTATTCTATATATGTGTTTTCTTTATAGCGCCAAAACCGAAAAGACGGACTGCAACTACGTAATTTGCGCGTTACGTTGGATCAACCTTCTAAATTATCTAAGCACATCTGTGGGCAGAGTTAACGACACTTCAATATCGCATTCGGAAGCAGGGATTCAGCAAGTTGACGCGCTTCCTGCCATATTTTGTCTCGGTATATCAGATCTAGTACCGCAATTACAGAGCCCTTTTGGCGTGAGGTATCTAGATGACGCCACGCTTGCCAGCCCTGCAAATACCAACACGACAGATTTTAGAACAGTGCTGCAGTTTGAAGAAGATGGTAGACTGACACTAAATAGTTTAAAAGGTGAGATTACTGCTGTTAGGGGCTCACTTTAGGAGAGAGGGGAAGCAATTTAGAAGGTCATTGAAATACTCCCTGGTATCACGTGCGTTTGGGCCCCCGTGTGACAAGACGGAATTTCACATACACTCTCTATGAAGAATGAGGCTCTTACCAAAGTTCGTCCACGATTGACCAGCATGCATCATCGAGCTGCGCTCTGCATTTGGAGATATAGCCTGGGGTCATCAAAATTTGCTTCAAGACTACGTATATGTCCTGCCTTGCTTTGCCCTGAGGAGCCAATTGTCGATAATGGCGTCAGCAGAAACATAGTTACTGAAGTCCTGAACGTTATTTTAGAAGAGAACACAAGTCTTCCGATATGTAAAGGTGGAAATTCTTCTGAGAATTAGAAGAGTTATTGACCGAGCCCCTGTCTGCTACGCTGCTTCACTTGTGCGATTTGGTCCGGCGGCAGCCTTGTTGGTATAGGAGGCAGTTCGACCACAAATAAGACTTGAAACCAGTAGGGCACGAGACATTATTAAATCCATACTGGACCGGGTTCTTTAGAAGAACACTCCAGCCAGTATAACCTAGATAAGCTCAAAAGCAAATAAGAAGCAGATAGATCTAAGAGGCGTTTGTTTCTCGGAGAGTCCGTGTCGTGTTCTTAGACACCTACGGGACAAGATATCTTGAGTGGGGGCTAGCTTAACGCCTTACCCTCGCCTCAGCTCAGCACCATGCCGGATCGGAACTCTTTGCGCTTGATGTCAGCTTCTAGGATCGGCACTCCTGTCTGCGAGCTTTTTCTGTACAAATTGTATAGAAAAAAAAAGATTCCGGTGGTCTACACCTACTAAGTTGCCTGAAGAGCGCCGGTAGATCGTCCAGACATGAACTAAACAGTGTGATTATAATGTCTTAAGAAAGCCATATATACTTCAACGGTATACGATCTACACGTGAACCGAGAGATTTAATGCCCGCTGGCGAAGCAAGACCAAGACCTGATGGGGTGACTATTGCATTATGGTCACATGGGAAATTGTTAGCCTGGGATGCAGCGGTTTCGTGAACAGTCGCGGCTTCTTACAAACATCATAGCTCAGTTGAGCCGGTATGGGTAGCAAAGCACACATAAGCCAGAAAACGGAATAAATACACTAGCTTGGAAACAAGATAAATCTTTGTGCCTATTGCCATGGAGACACTATGACTCATCAGCAAGGGAACCGAAATATTTATTAAATAATAAGCAAATTAAGGATGCTATGAGCGATCGATGAGAGGGTCCATTTTTGAGGCAAGCGTTGTCTTTGGCCGTTTCCAGAGGAAACGCGGCATCTATTTTAGGCGCCATGGAGTAAGGCGATAATACGTTCAGACTTTACAACTGTAACATTGTAATAATAATAATAATAATTTTAACATCATGTTGGAAACCATCGAGGCATTAACATCTTGACAGTCTAGAGCGTAATAATCGGTTGAATGAAAAATAAAGTCAAGAAGATGGCCAGCACTCTAGAAGTCGACGCAACACATATTTTATTCTGAAATCTGCGGGTTTGTATTAAACATATCATGTAACGACGTAAACTGCAAGTTCTGCATGAGTTTGGCGTCACAACTCCATGGGGCTGCTATGAGAAGCTTTCTAGGAGGCTAAAGGGTGGGCCGTCAAGGTTTTTCTGACCGATGTCTAGATTAGAGAATACCCTATAACATGACGCCTATCAAAGGCTTTTATAGAGATGCGCGATAACTCCCTTGTCTTACCGCTTTTAGGGTTCAAAGTAAGAAAGTGTCGCATGGCAGAGCGCCGAACTCCGAAGCCATTCAGATGTGCCTCTAAGCTCTACAAAGCTGGCATTTTTGTGTCACCTTATCTTTATTTCTTAACACGATTTTATCTCCACGGTTGACATGGTTCGTGGTCGCTTCGATTTTTATTGGTCGGGATACTACGCAGCTAACGAACAGAAAAGTAGTGCTATCTTGTTGACGTCACTGGACTTCGCCATTGTCGTGAAAATATATTTTCAACATTTCAATTAGGTATCCCTTTTCAGAATAATTTTAGTGAAAATCCGCGGAAAGTTGTTGTAGCTTAGTGTATAGTTTTACACGATTTAAGCACTCTCTAGATGTACGTCTGGCCTGTTTCGGTATGCTCTCGTGTTGACTCTTGCATACTCGATAGCTTTTAGAAGATCCGAAGACTATATAATGTTTTTTTTTTTAAGATTGTTTGTAAGGCAATTGCCCGCGTACGGTTTTTCATGTCATGGCTAATTTTAATCCGCTCCGGCATTTACCTTGTCTAAATTGAAAACCATGCAAACCAATTTAAGAGTGGCCGGTCTGGGTCTCCAACCCAGGCCTCCCGAATGCAAGGCAAAGGCTTTGCCACTAAGCCATCTTGCTCGGTATGTATGGGATGAGTCCATAGGATGAGCAGGTAAATAGCACTTGCTTGAATCGACGCAACACGTTCGAACCTTACAACTGAATGCTGATAACACAAATACGACTCAAGTAATGAATTGTTTTATTTCTATTTAAGCCGTACTTTGTCTCCATTTGAGCGTCTCCAAAATGAACGTAGAGTAAGTGGTTTCTAGTACTAGGTATGGCAGTGATAATGACCGAAAGAAGGCCTGAGTCTGGTCTCAACACGGTTACGAAGGCAGGCTCTCGATAGAAAACCATGTCTGACGTAGTGCCTTACGAGATTCTGCAATGCCATAAATCGATAAACAGTAAAAAGTCCTGCCTGCTGCTCAACGGTTTAAAGCAAGATCTCGTCAAAAAGTGCTGCAATGTTATATATATTTTAAAAGTATTAGTGTTGTCAGTCGCCCAAAGGGCACTAGTGTTATGTTACATAAGAAATTATATATATATATATATATATATATATGAATCCACCTAGTGCTGACTTATCACGCATATTATTTATAGGGACCGTATCAAGCGCAGCCTTAAAGTATACAAGACCGCACAATTACTACTTTTGATTTGTGCATAATTATTGGAATATAGCATAACACACAGTACACACTGTTATCGTTAATCGTCCCTTTCTTATTTAATAATAAATATAATGTAAACCAGTCCTTGCATAATGCAAATATATATTATCTTTGCAATATTTATAAATATAAAAAATAACATACCGTTGTGAATGTGTATATAATAAATAAATTACCTTGTTAAAATTAATATATATATATATATATATATATATTTTTTTTTTTTTTTTCTTCTGAGGAAGAAGAAGAAGACAAGATGTTATAACATTAACTTACGCAAACGATGTGTTTAAAAAGAAAACACTTCATTTGTGTAAGTATATCAGAGGACAAAATGACTTAAACGATAATTACAAGAACTGACTGTCAAGGCTCCAGGACGGTGCTCCAAGGGACACAGGGCTTCCCGTCTACTTCCCGCCGACTGCTCAAAGATAGGCGGGCTGCATTTCGACGTGCATTTCACGATTTTTCCGACGATTCCGGAAGCATTGGTTGTAAATAGCGACAGAAGTTGGCAGAAAAGATGCACTAAATACAACCTAAACAATGAGCACCCGTCTTAGCAGTTCCACATATCGTCTGTAAATGAACATAGCATATCCAATCATTTTAATGGCGACTAGAACCTCAATTATATTCAGTTGTATCTTTCTTCCGACTGCTCGGTCCTGACGGGTGGATCATGTCGCTGATGACAACACCCTGTCGACTTTCCATTGTTCGTCAGCAGCTCTGACTGGCTGTGGAAGTGCAATTCCTTACACGTCTGTAGCCACCCAAAAGAAGTGATACAAACGGAAGAGAATTAGCGGTTGCTATCGGCACCATCAGATGGTCAATTCGAGAAACGTTTTGCACTCGTAATCGCTCTACGGCTATTGACCAGTCGGCCAGAAATAAAAGTTCGTAGTTTGTTCCATTAAATAACGCGTTTCTCTGTATGCTTTCTTACTGACGAGACTAAGTGTGCACAGTTATATTTTCCAAGTTTGAAGTAAAACGCTTATGAACAAACTATAATGCGTTGCTATCAGCGCTGTTGTTCTCAGTTGTGGCGTTTCCGTGATGATTTTGTCATTGTTGTTATTACTTCACCACAAAGACTTTGCGCATGCAGCTACTCCAGCGACTTTTCTGTTCAAATTCTCTCGGAGGCACCATGATCATTAAGCGAGCAAGTCTGACGAGGTGATACCGATATATGTTGTTGTACCACTACCCGTACAATGGTGATTTTACGTGTGTACTTCATTTAACTAACTTCACGCCTTAAAATAACACCACTGTTTTTTTTTAAACAAAATAGATTGGCATCGTTTTTTAGGCCGGCCCTCTATTTGGGGCCGGCTCACACGCAACGTGTCTGAAATTGCGTATTATCCTTAAAGTTCCATCGTTTAAAATATCTTATACTCAATAGGTTCAAGATATGCAAATATTAAATGTTCCAACACTAAGTAATGACAGTTAGCAGCACCAGGGCTAGGTACACCTCGTTATTTAACAATGCAGGCTCTGCTGTACCCTTGTTAGTAAAATACGCATCTGTATAGCGTAATCAGAAGAAGCTTTCGTCTTTGTCTGATAATCGTTTGCATGAAATGTACCTGATCTTGATAATGAAGCTTTCAGTTTTGTCTGATAATCGTTTACATAAAGTATACCTGATCCTGATAATGAGATGTATCTCATGCGTTCGTAAAAGCATGAACTGCGTACACTGCTGCTTCTGATAGGCTTTTAAGAAGTGTGGCCCAAACCTATCCCCTATATTCTTTATAGAACACACTAGTAGTTTTGTATGTTAAAATGGCTTTGCAAGTGATTAATAAGAGGAACTCAGCTAATGGTGACTCGGAGTTTTTCCAGAAAAGACAAACAAGTATACTGGAAGGGAACAAGTAGACTTCTGACGCCGCTTTGTTTTTAATTATCATCACCACTTATCCTCGCCGCTGTCCTTGCTTCTTTTTCCTCTCAGATCGCCAAGGGTTAGTTGAGCGGTGGGGTGGTAGGCATGCGCAGTTTTAGCCTCCGAAGTGCCTCCATCATCGGTGCACAGCCAGTGAGGATACACACAAATCGGCTCCTGATCCCTATAGAAAGCCACAGTGCCCGGTCATCTGGATCGTGGAACTTGTTTCAAGGGAATTCAGATTCGTCTCTGTTAGGTGCCTCCATATTCCCTCGGGCAGTATGCGAATTTTAAAAACGCTTTCGGCATCGAAAAAACGCACAGCTGCGTCAACGGAAGCTCGTTTGTGGTTTCCGCCTCCAGCGAAGATGTCAGCCAGGGCTGAGCCTACGAGACATTGACATGTGCCGTAAGCCAAGCATCCGTATAACAAAGCCGATGAGCCAAATACGGGAACGTGTTTACGAACTCTTGAAGCCAACTAAAATAAGGAGTAACGTATCCTCTCGTCAGTCGCCCTCTGCGCCGATTTCCCGGGTTTGTTGATTCTGCTTCACTCCAAAAACACCCCCTTGCTGCCATCAACTAATAATAAGGTATCGTCATTGAAGAAGCTGACGAAGAATCGCCCCTTAATGTCCTGTTAATATCAGCCCGGTCAAGGGCATCAACTAGCAAGTTACGAGGCGTTTTGCCAAAGACTTCGACACAGTTTATAAGGACTGCATATTAATGCCCTTTTGGCTTTGCCACTGCTCGCTTAGCTGCTGACTGAAGTATATGAATAACGTCGTTTCCATTTTCCTTTCGAACCCAGAATCATTCTGGCAAAAGGACATTGCTTTCCACGGACTTCACTCTTGCCTCAGGCAGCCAGAAGAAAACCTGCATAAGCGTCCGCCCAATCCGACAGATTCGAATCAGCTTCCTCCATACCTTGTTTTCCTTTGCATGTAAGCGAGAACCTAAAAATATGCTAGACTTTGGGTTTTCGGCCTTTCTCCGTGATTTTGAATTGATTAGAAAAGACAACGGACGTTTATAATAGTAGGCTCAGACTATAATCAAGACTTACGAGGTGTGTTCAAAAAGTATCGCGACTTTTGTGTTTTTTTCAAAAATTATTCATTTATTCATGAATATCTATTTTGTCCCCTTCAAAGTAATCCCCATGAGATATTATACACTTGTGCCAACGGTTTTTCCAATCTTCGAAGCACTTCAAAAAACCATTTTTTTTATCTTGTTCAGCTCCTCCTTCGATGCCGTCTTTATCTCGTCAAGCGTAGCGTAACGTCGTCCTTTCATGGGCCTCTTCAGTTTAGGGAACAAGAAAAAGTCACAGGGGGCCAGATCTGGGGAATACGGTGGCTGCGGCATCATTAGTGTGTTGTTTTTGGCCAAAAACTCGCGCACAAGCAACGATGTGTGAGCAGGGGCGTTATCGTGGTGCAAAAGCCAATTTTTGTTCTTCCACAAATCCGGGCGTTTCTGGCGGATTGCTTCGCGCAAATTGCGCATAACTTGCAGGTAATATTCCTTATTGACCGTTCTACCCTGTGGCAAGAACTCATGATGCACCACGCCCCTGCAATCGAAGAAAACTGTCAGCAAAACTTTCACATTCGACCGAACTTGGCGCGCTTTTTTCGGTCTTGGTTCGTGCGGCAGCTTCCATTGAGATGATTGAGCTTTGGTTTCCACGTCATAACCATAAACCCACGATTCGTCACCAGTTATGACCCTCTGGAGCAAATTTGGGTCGTCGCGGACAGAGTCCAACATCTCATTAGCAATGTTCATGCGATGCTGTTTTTGGTCGCAATTGAGCAATTTTGGTACGAATTTCGCGGCGACCCGTCTCATGCCCAAATCATTGATAAAAATCGAATGGCACGAGCCAATCGATATGTTTAGGTCCTCAGCAACTTCTCTAACGGTGATTCGACGATTGGCCAATACCATTTTCTCCACTTCATTAATTTTTTCGTCTGTTGTTGAAGTGCTCGGGCGTCCGGCACGCTCTTCGTCGTTCACATCTTCTCGGCCTTCTGAGAACATTTTGTACCACCGATAAACGTTGCTTCGGTCCAAGGTAGCTTCTCCGTATGCCACAGTCAACATTCGGAATGCATCCGCGCACTTAATTTCGTTTTTCACACAAAATTTGATACAGGTTCTTTGATCCATTTTTTTGAATAGGTAAAAATCGAAGACGATCCAAAACACGTGCAAGCAAAGCAGCTGTCAACAATTAAGTGAACATTCAAAATGGCCGAGCTTGTCGGCATAAGTGAGAGACATGAGTACCAACATAACGCCACAAAAAATCGAAATTCGAATATACGTAACCCGCGAAAATTCAAAAGTCGCGATACTTTTTGAACACACCTCGTATTCATGAATATCTATTTTGTCCCCTTCAAAGTAATCCCCATGAGATATTATACACTTGTGCCAACGGTTTTTTCCAATCTTCGAAGCACTTCAAAAACCATTTTTTTTTTATCTTGTTCGCTCTCCTTCGATGCCGTCTTTATCTCGTCAAGCGTAGCGTAACGTCGTCCTTCATGGGCCCTCTTCAGTTTAGGGAACAAGAAAAGTCACAGGGGGCCAGATCTGGGGAATACGGTGGCTGCGGCATCATTAGTGGTGTGTTTTTGGCCAAAAACTCGCGCACAAGCAACGATGTGTGAGCAGGGGGCGTTATCGTGGTGGAAAGCCAATTTTTGTTCTTCCACAAATCCGGGCGTTTCTGGCGGATTGCTTCGCGCAAATTGCGCATAACTTGCAGGTAATATTCCTTATTGACCGTTCTACCCTGTGGCAAGAACTCATGATGCACCACGCCCCTGCAATCGAAGAGAAAACTGTCAGCAAAACTTTCACATTCGACCGAACTTGGCGCGCTTTTTTCGGTCTTGGTTCGTGCGGCAGCTTCCATTGAGATGGTTAAGCTTTGGTTTCCACGGTCATAACCATAAACCCACGATTCGTCACCAGTTCTGACCCTCTGGAGCAAATTGGGTCGTCGCGGACAGAGTCCAACATCTCATTAGCAACGTTCATGCGATGCTGTTTTTGGTCGCAATTGAGCAATTTTGGTACGAATTTCGCGGGCGACCAGTCTCATGCCCAAATCATTGATAAAAATCGAATGGCACGAGCCAATCGATATGTTTAGGTCCTCAGCAACTTCTCTAACGGTGATTCGACGATTGGCCAATACCATTTTCTCCACTTCATTAATTCTTTCGTCTGTTGTTGGAAGTGCTCGGGCGTCCGGCACCGCTCTTCGTCGTTCACATCTCTCGGCCTTCTGAGAACATTTTGTACCACCGATAAACGGTTGCTTCGGTCCAAGGTAGCTTCTCCGTATGCCACAGTCAACATTCGGAATGAATCGCGCACTTAATTTCGTTTTTCACACCAAAATTTGATACAGGTTCTTTGATCCATTTTTTTGAATAGGTAAAAATCGCAGACGATCCAAAACACGTGCAAGCAAAGCAGCTGTCAACAATTAAGTGAACATTCAAAATGGCCGAGCTTGTCGGCATAAGTGAGAGACATGAGTACCAACATAACGCCAAAAAAAATCGAAATTCGAATATACGTAACCACGCGAAAATTCAAGTCGCGATA
>QVRM01001382.1:0-54225 GCA_003439945.1 Dermanyssus gallinae
ACACTGTCAAGCGAATAAACCAATCAATCAATCAAGAGTTTGACTTATCAACTGTAGGTACTCTTTAGGATCCACACAGACACACCGTCTTACGATTCTTGCGGTAAAACTGATTTTTGTATATCCTGCTAGGTTAAAAGTAAGATTTATCTTATTTCGAGTGTGCATGAAATCGAGGCGATCGAATTGATGGCATTCCCGTGTATATCGTCTTACTGACCAGAGCAAGAAAGCTTACAGACGGAACCTCTGGATGACGAAGCAGTGGTCCTAGGCTTGGAAGAATATTGTTCGAGCAAAAGAGGGACAAATTAGCGTCACCTGAAGGGAAGGCTGAGATAAAATCTATGCCTTTAAGCTTTGATGGCATTGAAGAGCTGTGAACCTTTGTACAAATGTAAATGACTCATGAAATATTAAACAACAATGAGATGATGACAAACACTTCACGCAAGGAGCAGAGCAACTTATATTATCGTCACTAAAAGAAAAGACACATCGCTAACAGCACAGTATGATAAACTATGGTGTAGACCTAACTTAAACTGAGAAATTCTTCAGAAAGTTCAGTCGGATTGGAAAGTCAAATTCAGGATATTTATTTTATGCATACGACGTCACGCCAGTCAATCGTAGATACACTACATCTTCCTATGAGCTTCATTCAACGCTCTCTTTAGGAGAACATTCTATCCTTTCAGAAATTCACATTAAAGATGCAAACATGTATCAAGGTAATTTTCGTTACCTTGAAAACTTTAGAAAATTACCGAGCAAGATGGCTTAGTGGCAAAGTCTCTGCCTTGCATTCGGGAGGACTGACTTCGAGAGCGGCCATTCTTAAATTGGTTGCATAGTTTCCTATTTAGACAAGGTAAATGCCGGAGTGAATTCAAATTAGCCATGACATGAAAAAAACCGTATACGGGCAAATAGTCTTACGGAAAATCGTAAAAAAACTGTTAGAAAATCCTGAGTTCGCGGAGGAGGAATAAGCTTTTCAACGGCTCACATCATATGGATAGAGCAACTGGCAGTACCTTTCTCAGTTAATCTTTAAGAATTGAGATTTTATAATCTAATAGCAAACCGCGCTTTTATTTCTAGCAGACACGCAGCATAGTCTTCTTAGCATGAACACCTTCGCAACAGTGTTGGTCGGGTGCCTGCTTGACATGGCTTGTGCAAATTACATTGTTACAGATGACTTACTTCTCATTTTCATTTTTTTTTCCCCGTAAGGCAATTGCCCGTGTACGGATTTTCATGTCATGGCTAAGTTTATTCCACCCGGCATTTACCTTGTCTAAATTGGAAACCATGCAAACCAATTTAAGAGTGGCCGGTCTGGGTCTCGAACCCAGTCCTCCCGAATGCAAGGCAAAGGCTTTGCCACTAAGCCACCTAACTCGGTGTAATTAATAACCTTGCTCTCATCAGCTGTAATCAAGTAGCTCAAGAAACTTTGTTCTTCTCAAACAAAAGAGCGCATGTTGTTAGACAGTTCAATCATGTCGATTTCGGTTGAGCCTGTACGCATCAATTTTTATCGCCACGTTTCACGTACCCAAGACTAGTGCGGTTGCGAATGAACTGATCCACGCAATGCGTTCACATAGGTGGTCCCTTGGAGTTGTACAAATGCCTATTGCAATTTGCGAGGGATTCATTTCATCCGCATCCACCGGGGCGATCGTTCGCACTTGATCTGTCACATTCAAATTTTGACTACGAAGTGATTGAACTACCTTATTGCAGTAACATCGCACACAGTTTCAGATATCTTGATGTGGATCTTCTGTATGGTTTTAAAAGAGCTATATGAGGACTTTAGAGCTACCTGTTTTTATGAGCGTGTTAGAGGCTTCGTATTGTCTTGGTCGAATTCCCTAATGTAACTCATATTAGGAAAGAAAAACAAGCAGAGAAAAACTGCGTAGATAAATGTAGGCCAATTGCTCGGAGCGGTGTCGCATCACAACTGTTTAGTTATTTCTAAATATTTATTTATATTGCGCTTCTTGCAGCCACAGCTGAAAACGTTTTAGTGGATAGGCTTGCTGATTACGCGTGCACGTCGCTCAACCTCTATAAGGTTAAAAACATGTCATACCATAAAATCACTCTTATGTACACCTTTTAAAACGTTTCTATTCTCACTACAAGTTGTGCCAACTATTTGACAATACCGAAATGCACCGTGCAACACACTAATTGTCATAATGTTTTGCGGGGAAGGGAACTCAGCGGGTGGTTGACGCTTGCACTGGCCACAATGTTCACTACCAGATCACGCTGTGAGAAACAAACGAGGCTGCCACCATAATATATAGAATGAACAGTTTTTCTTTGCGGCTCCGCTAGGTCCATCATGCTCGGTTTTCCTCCCACACAACATATCTGAAGAACTAAAAAAAAGATAAAAAAGAATGTACTGTTTTTGCATACAATCCTGCATTTTTTCATGATAAGTATATAATATATATATATCTGTATATGTATATATATATTATAATTATATATATATATATATATATCGAAAAAAACGCACTTCGCACGCTCACACGCACACACGCATATAAATGTACCACCTAGACTTAAGTGTTCAAAGGTCTCAAACAAAGTTCATAAGATACTGCTAAATAATGCTCTGTGCTAAAGTCTGTACCTCATGTTACGAATTTCTATTGATTGCATCTGATGCACTTCTGCTGTTTGGATCGCTGGAATACTTTCGCTCGTCTGTGTGACAAGTGCCCCTTCCAAATGGCTCTTGGATGATAAACATAACGTCGTCAGATTGAAATCGATGTGTCCGTATATCGTTAGACGGCTCAGTTGTTATCAGTACATCTAATAGAGAATTTCATTGCGCTGGAGGCTTTTCATTGTGTGAGCCTTTAACAACTTTACAAGGGACCCGTTGCTTTTACCGCAATCGGTACAAAGAAATCACCCCGAACTTTGGTGTATATTATTGTTCATACTTATCTCCATCCGAGCTAATCATAAGTAACGAAGACGATGAAGATTTCGGTATACATTTACGGTGCTTCTTATATGTGCTCAAATAAATACCGCTCGCTTTGCATTTTCGTTGCCGCCTCGTGGGCGCTCGTAGAAACGTAAACCTAAAAGCTGCATCCAACTTGTCATTTGTCGTTGGTATAGAGTCAGTATCGCTATTTACAGACGTGCAGATCCCCGAATCTACTCCTTACATCGGGACCGGCCAGAGCCTTTGAGCAATGATCATATGGCTTAGCGTGCCCGGATAAAACAATTTGATTTACACTCCAGAAACTACGATGCGCTGTGTATATTTATTTATTATTACCACCATTATTTATTATTAAAAAGAGAAACAAGAAATAAACGTTTTACAGAAAATCTTGTAAATAATAAGTATATTTACGATTTTCTAGCCAAAGAAGAGTTAGTTGTACTTTTATTTTCTAACTTAAAAGTAGTTAGCTAAAACAAGCGTGTACTATATAAGAGAGTACTTCTTTGAATGCATATCACAACGTTAAGGCTAACCAAAACTCCACGAATGTTATAGCCTTCTTCAGTTAACTATTTATTTATCGCTATTTATAGTTATTTACAGTCTCACCGAGAAGTTGAGGCCCCGAGCACGGGTATCAACAAGAAGCAAATGTGCAGCGGAAGCCTGAATAAATATTTTTTTTGCTTATGGCTCCTACTCCATAATTTACCGTCTGGCGCTAGCTATTCTTTTCGTTTCAACTTGTGTTTTCATATTTGTTAGCTTCCTTCTTTTTACGTAGTTTGTGGTTCCTACCACAATTTATCGGCTGGTGCTGGCTCTTCTTTTTGTTTCGACTCATTTTATCATCTGTGTTAATTTTTGTTATATAGAACTGTCTCCCTGGATGTTTCGCCTGTTTGTGTACGAAATTCCGCATAAAAGTATGACACACTCCTTCCACTCTTCAGGGCATAGAATCGCTACGCAGAATCACCGGTATATCCCGCCTGTATACGCCGACGTTTTCGGCAAGGTTTTTGTTAAAAACGCCTGCTCGAAAAACGAACATGTACAATCGCCCTCTCTACACCATCATCAAACCCGTAAACCCGAAGTACTAAAACCCTTAGGTATATACGCACATCCCACATCATTCGGCATTCACGTTCAGACATTCTTGTACATGTAGACACCGCGCATTCATTAACGCCCCACTCACCACGATAGCACCCAGCAATCTCATAAGCTACAGCACAGCAGTGGTGCACACGGTGGCCTTTTCACTAGTTTCACGATGATTGAAATTCAAACTTAGAAAAACTTTCTAGTAGAAAAAGGCAAACCCAAAGTGCAATATCTGCCTCGCACCTCTGCTGCAGCGTACACTACGGCCAAACGCGTAGTGGCACCGTCACTGTCATCACCGTTCATCCATATCATCACCATCAACGCCACACATAGGCGCGTCCCTACAATTAATTGCCTAACTCAACTAAATTGTTATAGTACGGTTTAGTTATTTCCCGATCAGAGCCAGATACTCTAGACTAGCTAGCTAGCTAGCGAGTCCGCTCGACAGTTCCGAGCTGAGCCACTCGAAGAAGATCTTTCTGCAGATGCAGAAGACTACGTATCGAAATGTCGGGGAGTCGAAATGTCTCGTTCGGCTTGGGCTGCTTTCGATTGCAAAGTCCCACTCGTTTCGACGCTAGCGCCGCCCATTAGAGCTCGGTGTGCTCAATCTTGTTTGAAGCGTCGCGCACGAAAGAACCCATGCCAATCTCGGCCGGCTTGACGAAAACGCCCTCCTGGACCTTCCAGTATGATGACGAATCAGCGTATGTCGATCCAATGACCTCCATCTGACCGCTAATCGGACGTCCAAACGACTGACCGGACAGCGACAACCACCTAAAACAACAGCAGCAACAACAACATATAAAACGTCAGAACAACGGTGTCGTAAATTAGGTATGTATGCGTCCTGTATAAACGTCCGAAAATGCACAAAGTAAACAGCGTAGCAACGCTATACACGCTATCCCCTGCACGCATCATCTAGAAAATTTGCCACAAATATAATCGTTCCTTATTTTATTAATAGTGCGCTAACTATAACTACTCAGTAGTGATTGAAATTTAAGACGACCCTGGCTACGTACGCTTCCGTGTCGACATGTTTAAGTCGGACTGCAGACTCCCTCTCCCAGAACGAATTTGAGCAGATCACCTTCCAGTGATCACCGGAGTCACCTTCGCCATTCTTTCCAAACGCCGATATTTCCTGATTGCCTAAACGTTAAAATAGGAATGTGTTATATATATATATATATATATATATATATATATATATATATATATATATATATATATATATATATATGAAATAGTTGTATGCTTGAGCCTGACTATATACAAAATGCACATATTTTTCATATCATATTTCCACATATTATTCAAGTACTCTAATGCTGATCTCGCATAATTTACTTATTATTCTTAGTCTTTGTCGTAACAACCCTCAGTGTTTCACTAGATCGTATTGAATCAGCTGGATGGATATAGAGAGTTTACTAAAAGTTTACACTACCAGAAAGAGGAGACGTAAAGTGGTGCGAATGAAGGTTCTTTTTAGTGACCAAATGCTCAATTCGGACAATCTGGTTGCACTCGATAGGGTCCCCGCGGCCACACGGCTTCAGTTTTGTTCCTTTGATGACCCAGTATGAATTAAAATCGTCCTTCTCATGCGTAGCCGTCACCGACTGAAATGCAACCCAGAACAGAAACAAAACAAACAAATATGTTAATATTTATTCCAACATCACGCAAAACATATATCATTTAGAAAAACTGCCCCCACTTAGGGCAAACTTGATTGCCGCAGATTGTGAGGAATCCGGCTTGCCGTTATCTTGCCCGCGCCGCAAGCTATATATATATATATATAGTCTCATGTGTACATGTGGAGTGGTGACACCCTAATGCTGAGACAAAATGTGGTGACCCCGCAGGAAAAGCTACTCAGTTGTCCGTCCGTTCGCTTTACTAATTGCTGACTCAGCTCGCCATGTACGAGCTAAATTCAGAAATGCTGTTGTCGTTATGTACGCGGACGAGAATTGCGGAGGCTTATCACAAGGCTTTGAAATAAATTCAAAGAAAACAGAAGCAATAAAGTTTAACCGCGAGGCCGGCTGGCATTCAAATATTGAAGTTCGTAAACTCCTTCCCATGCTTGCATTACATGGGCAGGACCTTAATGCAGCATATTGGCGAGAAATGCCAGACTGCCTGTATTTGGAAATAAAAGACGTTCGGCGACTATCACCCATTAATGAATCGTTTAAGCACTTTTTGCAAAACTGGCAGGGAAATGATGTCAAAGGCTCGGCCGAGATTGAACACCTTGGCATCTCTAGTTCTTCGTACCTTTGAGAGGGAGCTGCATGCTCTAGCCGCCACGTATACACAAGCTATATTGTGCATGGCTACCAGCATCTTGTGTACTTCACTTTAGCTTTTCACTAGCCATGTGACCAGTGCCGATGCCGGTTCTACCCACAGGCTTGTGCTAAATATCACGCATTAAACTGTCAGACGCACCAGGAATCCCTGCACTGTCACTTAATGCTCTATGCTTCTTGGGAAATGCAACTGCGTTGTGCAATAAATAAAATGTAATTACAAAAATAAAAAGATTATATATATATATATATATATATATATATATATATATACTTGTACATGTAGTATATATTGAATGTACGAGAGAAGAATTGAGTATTACAAAGATCGGCGCAGCTCTTGCTAGTATCTCAGTTACTCTAAATCCATGTGCTCAGATTAATCAAAAAACACGTGACGTGTTCAATAGTTGTGGCCAACATTTTGAAACTGGGATACGATGCAAACTTATCAAATTGTTAATGACAACATACGTTTAGGTAACAAGATGATTTAGACGATTCCTTTCTGAATTCAGTCACGTTTATCTCACTCCTTTAGCCCAGGCCAAGCGCTCCGATAGATCTAACATTATACAAAAAGTGCCAGGTTGGACACATGCCAACGCATTAACCTACATTGAACAAAAACGTGGTCTAACAAACACAAAATGTAATTACTACATAACTACACTAAAAATAATATGCTATATCAATAAGTTCCTATGCCTAGTATAAACTTCACAGGCGTTATCAGAATATGTGTGTTAGCAGTGATATCACAAACACATAAAGTACCTTTCTTAGGCGCCGCTTATGTCGATTTAACATTAAATCTTTTGACTGCACATCAAATTGCAGCTGATACGGCGTGACCACAAATAAGCTCTCGCTAGTTCATCATGAATTGCTTGGCAAAAACCACTGTTGCTGCTCCGTTTAGTCGAATTCGCAAGTAATTGTTTTAATCAGACCACCAAAACAACAACAGCACCAACAACAGCAACAGCAAAAACACAACAACGCCGCGTGATGTTGATTTGATGTCTGACACGACTCGTGGACGAAAGTAAAAATTAATCAACAGATGGCAAGCATGTCCTGGAAATGTCTGTAGACGTCTCTCACCTGCTGTCCACTTCCAGTGCCATACTTGACGTCGTGTGAATGCAGCCGAACAAGATAGTTCTGGTTTTCGAGCTTCGTCACCGAGGTACACGTCACATATTCCAACTCGCTTGCTGTAAAGTCGCACATTAAATCACAGAACGACACCAACACATAACGCAACACATCATGCAAAAATACGGTGGTATTTAGTAATATAGGTAGTTTTCGAATTAGTAGTGGTAGTCGAAACTATAGTGAGGTAGGAAACACACTGGTAACTAACGGGCACTTGAAAACAAACCCGACAGAAAAAAGATGAACCAGGAGGAGAATGGGTAATTACAGTCCGAAGTTATAGATGTATAATTGTACAATAGCTTTTTGTACGGTCGCGATTTTTACGGCCATTAGTAACTTATGACATACGTGGGTTTTTACTCCGCCCAGTTTGTAATAGTATTAAGCAGTTTTAATCTGAGATCTAGTCACTGTTATATGTAAATGACCCTATACAAAAAATAATAATCATACTATTCATACTAATAGTAATTCATGAGTATTATATGCGTGTGTGAAATGGCGTTGAAACTTTGATAAATTGCTCGATACGGAATATGTCTTAATTCTTAGATTAGGTGTGTACTAGCTTGGTTTGCGGTTCAAACTAAAATATCGACGAATTCTAAACTAATTTTATGCTCGTTTAGCACACACAGTCAGTCGAATGAGAGGGTGAGCTTAGTCAACTGTTCACATATGGAGAGAATGGATAGCGTAAATGTTTCAAAAGCATCGATGTGATCTAATGTCAGTGGATGATCTTCATTTGGGTTTTGTTGGTGCTGATAACACCGCGCGATTCGTGCCTAAGATACGATAAGGCTGCTGGTACAGCCGAGGTGAGTCGTTACGACACGCATCGCTAGCTCGAGACGATTGACACGACTACAGCGTTCACGGCAATCAGCTGACTGTGTGCCGACTGCCTGGGATTCGAATACATGTAATACGTACACACCCTATACCTATCTAAATATATATATATATATATATATATATATATACCAACATGTACACCGTATACATAAGAATATTCTATACTCACCACTAGTACTGCCTGTCAAGCTGTTGCAACGACATAAAGTCCAATAAAGCTTGCTGTCACTAATATCATGATTGGGCCGCAGAGTTGTCGTTTTTGCTGTCGTCTTCGTTGCTCGGCTGGGTGGTTGCCGTGAAACACGGTAGCTGGAGAGACAGAACGCTTCGTTTCCTACTCGAACACCATTATTCGCAGGCACACGCACGCAGGTGGGGTCGTAGCAACACGAAAAACAACGAGCCACAACAATCGAACTTGCTCGGTACAATTGATTACTGCTATCTCGATCGGTTCGAAGGATTAGTAGTATTTCGGTTCGAAGGACTGCTGTAACCAACCGGTCGTAACCCGGTCGCTCACGACTTGTCCGGCAGGCGCCAGCCTACGAACAATTGGCGATAGGCGAATTGTTCCCGCTCAACACGATAGCCGTGGTCGCGCCAGCCACACTCTAGTCTTTAAAAAAAACATTCGGCCAATCTATAGGTGTGCTGGTGTTGGTTTCTGCTGCTACACACCGCTTGCTAGTGCAGTTTGGTACATAGATAGACGACTACCGGCAAACAGGTAGAAGAAACAGACAGACATACAGTACTGGACAGTAGTCGTTAAAAGAAGAGAGTACTCCGACACAGTACTATATATCGGCACCGGTACGGGCTGGCGGCTAACAACGAAATAGAATGAATAAGTAGTGCTACTGAAACAACGCTAGCCTACGAATCGTTACGACAGCCGGAGGAAGAGCTGCTGTTAATTAGTTGGTCAGTCAATCAGCCAGCGAGTCCGTCAGACAGTCCGTCCACCCGTCCGTCATAAATATTAGTACACGTAAACTTAGTTGAGTGGCCAGCGTTAAATGCTGAACGAGGGCCAACCAGCGCCGGCGCTAGATCATGAACGCGATTTACGACGACAACAACAACAACAACAATAATAACAGCGGCAGCGGCGGCGTCTGCTAGAACAGAGATGGAGCCGGTCGGTCAGCCGCAGTAACGGCAGCGCGCCAAGATTGCTCGGTGTGCTATGAGAGCACGCCGAGCAATTGGTGCTAAAAGCAATTCCGCGAACGTTATATGTATGTTGGCAAAAGAGTAAGTCCAAATATAAGGCTTGCCTCAGTTTGCCTCCTGCAGGTTGATTGAAACGCTCTCTTATTGATCATAAAAATGGGATATAATACCATTCACATCGTGTACACAAATGATTTCATTTGGACAAATTTGCTTTGCAACATGTACACAAATGATTTCGATGGGACAAATTTGCTTCACAATAATTTTAGTTCTAATTTATTGTTCTTTTCCTTTCGACGCAACGAGCACAAGACCTTCGTTCAAGCCCACGGGCTACCTTCGCAGTACAGAGGCTGTATACTTTCGAGTGTATTTGCAAGTACTCATGAATAAAGCTATGTGTTTCATTCATTCATTCTCATCCGTTCAATTGCTTCACAAGTCTTCATGAGTACAGGTCTCTTTCTCCTCCATTTGAAGACTCTCCTAGTGGACGTAGAGGGGGAGCGTAGATGCAATTCGGCGGAAGCCTAGTTGGGCTGTAACGTGCACGGACTTATGAATTTGTGGGGAATTACAAGCACGTCAAAGAACTTTTTGACGTGGTTTGCATTGGTGTAAAAAAGAAGGAAAGAGAAGAACATGCTTGTGTTTTCGTTGCAGGTTTGTCGCGTGTAGAAATCGGTCAGAAGCTACATTGCCTACACTTTAATTATGTTCGCAATTATACTTGCTCAACAACAACATTAATAATATGCAAATGTCAGCTGTGAGGCTATAAGTTATCTGACGAGTGAACTTTGCATGCCAATCATGCTAGCACCTCGCCCAAGAACTCTAAGGCTAAGAAAGGGCAATGTCTTGATGATGATGATGTTGATGATGATTCCGAGTATTATTGTTACTCGCAGCGATGGTGAATGCAGCAAAAACAACAACAGCAACAATAACAACGACAATATTAACAACAACAATAACAACAAACAATAACAACAACAACAACAACAACAACAACAGCTATAGCGGCAGTACAGGACCGCGCGGATGTAAACAAATAATCAAGGGGGAGGACAGGAGAAAACAGTGCCGACGACAAGCGTGACAGAAATCTGACTGCTACGACCCTTTGCCTTCCCTCTAGCGAGTGCGATTGAGGACACAACATCATCATACTGCACTACCACCACTACCCAGCCGTTTGACTGCGAGCGGTGGTGACCTTCACTGCAGCACCGCTACGATCTCTTATTATCTATTGTTGTTTCTGTTCTTATTTCTATGCTGGCTGGTCACTTGCTTGGACTTCGTTCGGTCGTTACTTCACTTACGTGAAGCTTGCCTGTGTGTGTGGGTGTGTCTAGAAATCAAGCCAGTGACGAATTGTGCGCGGAGACCACCGAGTGAGCACCACTACTGAGGTAGGCGAGGATAAACATCATAAAAGCCGGCTGTACCGAACGAAAAGATCAGTTTATTTTGCTTATATGCACCCCACTGCTCCAAGAGATGCAAATCGCTCTCTATTTAAATAGCGGTAAAACGCGAGACGGTGTTAAGCCCTCCAATATATATTCTAAATGAAAAGGCACGAAACGACACACTGTTGGCATAATAGAAGATTTTATTTAACAGTATTCACCAGGGCACAACTATCCCATTGATTTACGGCCCGAAGGATATATATATATATATATATATATATATATATATATATATATATATATGCACTGTAGTGTGATTGTGCGTGTCGTGTAAGCAGAGAACAGCGAGAGATTATTCCGGGCTTCATATATTGACTTTGGAGTTTCTACCACATTTTTTCAGCGATAGAATAAATAGAGGCCAGCGATACATCGTAGTACGTAAACAGTGTTTTTTTTTATAGCATATGGATCGAGTGAACTTTTTGAGCATTTAAAATAAATGTTCCCGGTAATGCATATTCGCAATTTCTGTGGCATTCTACGTTACATCAACATTTGTCTTTTAGTATAATTTAATCAATAGAAAGCGGATAGTTCTTTTTCGAAGGACTATTTTTTACATTTTGTCCGGTGTTTTTATTTGCCGTATTAAGGAATTAATTATTCTGTTAATAATTTTGCACCGATTTGCAGATAAAACACTAGTGTGATTTAGTATTATTATGTGAGCCAAACTCTAACATCTGTGTTATTTACTGTATCTACAACATTGCTTTTAACGTTCATGTAGTTGTATATATTTATAGTCAAGTACTATTTTAGGTGTATTGGCCGTTGGCATACGAAACATTGTCGCGACTTCCATATATATATATATATATATATATATATATATATATATATATATATATATATATATATATATATATATATATATATAGGAGCAAGAAAAATCTAATTTTTACGTTACTGAGGAATTCATATTCAGTATAATGCACGAGGATAAGCATTATTAAACTTGAGAAAGATTATCAATGGGGTACCATTAGAGAGGGTTAATAATATAGAGTGATCTTGCAACAAAATAACCCAGTCTTTGATTAGTGTACAGGTGTATTATATGATTTGTCATTTAAATTGTTGATTGTCGGTAAAAATGAATGCACTTTACATTACCTATTAATTGTTGTGTGTTTCATGACTTGTAGAATGCATTCGACGCTTCGCCAGTCACTGGCTTTGATCAGCCCAAAGAGAGGTCTTCCCGCTCTAATTAACCAGCAGAGATTCGCCTCGGAGGCAACGTTTCAGGTCAAGGTAGGCAACATCACTATACGGACTTCTTCCCTAACTTGCAACGTAGAAAACCTTATAAACCTTATAAAGTAATAACAATAATAAATGTATAAGATTCGTAGATTTAGCAT
This sequence comes from Dermanyssus gallinae, assembly GCA_003439945.1. Taxonomy (NCBI): domain Eukaryota; kingdom Metazoa; phylum Arthropoda; class Arachnida; order Mesostigmata; family Dermanyssidae; genus Dermanyssus; species Dermanyssus gallinae. The sequence continues at coordinate 12,521 of QVRM01001382.1, forward strand.
GCAGCTTTAAGTATATGCACCATGCAGCTTTAAGCGGTAAATCAATTGGGTTAATAAAGCAGAGTGGTGGACATTTTTATAGTGTCGGATTTGTAGTTTTCGTGCCGAAATGACACATGACCGAATACATGAAAATAGTCTAGTCCTCCTAATTTCTATATATGCACTCGTGATTTCATTTTTACAGTACGTCGGCTTGGCGAACATCTTCTTTGATACCTATTTCGTCCGTTTTCTCTTTATTGTAATCCGCAGATCACATCAAGCGTTTGTCTGTCTGTTTCGAGCTTGTCTCATAGCAGATCCTTTGTGAAGTTAACAAAACCCCTCATGTCCTATTGAGTTTCCTGTACTGTCTGACAACTCAACCTTAAGTCGCCTTTTCATCGATTTCAGTAAAGTGCGCAGAAGTGCCTATTGTTGTTCTTTAAGAATTAAGAAGTCGTTCTTGTGCAAGTATAGGCGTTCTTATTGTAACAGACAGTAGTAGTAGTAGTAGTAGTAGTAGAAGCGGAGCTCTCCGTAACCACATCTGCTCGACCTCGCACATCCCTGCTCCGCTTCTACTTTTTTAGTAGAAGCGGAGCAGGGATGTGCGAGGTCGAGCAGATGTGGTTACGGAGAGCACAGATGATAGAGAAGATCATGCAGAAGAAAGTAGACTGAGAGTGCGAAAGGAAACGAAGGGAGAGAGAGCGGGGGTAGCTGACCAATATAAATATAACTACACCTACTGCGAAGTAAGGTGCAAACATTTCCTCTGGCGTTCAAATAAACGTGCCGTATCACATGTGTGGTCAGTCCAATAAAACAAAAGTTGTGAAAGAGGTGCCGTTTTTAACGGCGTGTGATTGGCAACTTGATTCCTTTCAGCCTTTCAAGCTGCATAGAATCGAGGACGACGGGCCTTCGACAACGGTCACGTTGACGTCCGAAGATGCCGTCAAATTCTACAGCCATATGACTACCATTCGGCGAATGGAAGCGGCTGCCAATGCGATGTACAAAGCAAGCTCGTCCGAGGATTCTGTCATCTCTACTCGGGCCAGGTATGACTTGCAAGTAGATATATCCACTGTGCCACTTGCGTCAGTGGCGTACTGGATGCAACAACGATGCTAACGACAAAAATGACAACAACAGCAACTGGCAAGCAACAGGAAACAAAGGCACAAAATCGATAATATATATTTATATATATATATATATATATATATATATATATATATATATATTTTTTTTTTTTTTTAATTTTTTTTTTTTAATTCATTTATATGTTGTGAGTTTATTTTCATGTCTGTTTTTCCGCGGTTGTTTTGTGTTCTCAGGTGCCTAGCGTGGATATTACAACCATTTTTATTTTGTTATGGCAGTGCGTGTGAATTGTGTGAATCTGGCCTACTAGAATTTGCAGTGACTCACCCGCGGGTAATCTTGGACGCCAATGGTTAGCCAATGCTGATAGCAAAATGAGACACTGACGTGCTTTATTGGTAAATTCAGGAAGCTTGCGCTGTCGGGATGGAGGCAGCGTTGCGTCCGGAGGACAGTGTCATTACCGCGTATCGCGCCCACGGCTGGGCCTATATGCGAGGCGTTCCTCTGACGGGAGTGCTTGGCGAACTCACGGGAAGGAATGTTGGGTAAGACAACTTTTAGTAGCAATAATGTAACTTTGTAGTTGCATACACGAAGGCTGGTCGTTATAATTTCACCTTTACATTCGCCGACCGAGTCTTTCTTTAAACACAAAGAGTGCTATGTTTTTCACCACCATTAGCCGGGCGACCAATGTTTAAGTACTATGACGATCACACAAATTAGCTGCTTCGTTTTTTATTTTTCGTGTTAACTGAGTTTTCCTCTATCGTTCGTCTATCGTTGATCATACTTTTCTCTTAGTTTTCAGTACTGCCATTTGCTGTACGACAGTACTAAGCTTACAAATAGAAAGGAGTAGTAAACAATATTATATATATATATATATATATATATATATATATATATATATATAATTTGATAAGCAATACGCACATGACCATGATATATATTTTTTACAGCAAATGTTAGATTTTTATTATATAACTTTTTATGTTAGCACTTTGGAGTGAACAATTGTCTCCGCGTTAACGTGTGGTTACGGGTTCTCTAACCCGGGATTAGCTCAGTTCGACAATGTGCCCCGAACAGATGCTGCGTTTCCTCGCTGGATGTCGAGCGACAGCTGGGATATATATATATATATATATATATATATATATATATGACTCAATAGAGTCGCGAATTTTTAAGTGGAGAGAAGGGTTCTTTTCCTAGCCACTACCATTGTGCAGCCACGAGACGACTCCTTGATAGTGTGCATCATTGGGATTAAACCCATTTACAAACAAGAACAGCTGTAAGTGAAACTACAATAGCAATAACAGCCACCACAGAAAAAATAGTAGCAGTCGTATGAACAACAATAACAAACTGACAACAACGGCAATCAAAATGGCAGGAAGTAAGCTTTGATTCTACAAAAATCGTTCATGTTTTTCATGCGTCTGCTGCAGATGCGCCCGTGGTAAGGGCGGCAGTATGCATATGTATACGAGCGGCTTCTACGGAGGCAATGGCATCGTGGGTGCTCAGGTACCGCTGGGAGCCGGGCTAGCTCTGGCTCACAAGTATCGCGGGACTGACAACGTTTGCCTGGCGCTCTATGGCGACGGAGCAGCTAACCAAGGACAGGTCAGATATATATATATATATATATATATATATATATATATATAAAAAAAAAATATATATATATATAGGAAATGTACTATGTTTACTATTACTAGTATTAGTAGCTTCAGGTATGCAGAATAAAGTGGTCTGTCAATGGATATTTTTGGGCCTAGAATGTATGCATTCTTCAGAATGAAGCCGTTGACAGTAAAACTAAAAGTCAACATGAGTATGTTAAGCAAATTTTACTACTCTTTACACGGTGACAGGATCATTGCGGTTGGGTGAGTGCACAATCAACCCAATAGGTAAGCAGTTAGCTTATTTATGATGATTTTGCCCATGGTCTTACAATCTCTATGTTGCTTGTAGGCTAACGAGTAACATGCCTTCTTTGACAGGTGTTTGAGGCGTACAATATGGCACAGTTGTGGCGGCTACCGGTGATCTTCATTTGTGAGAACAACGGATATGGAATGGGAACGTCTGCCCAACGAGCGTCGGCCTCAACAGACTTCTACACCCGAGGAGATGTCATCAAAGGCATCTGGGTGAGCTTACGTTTCGACTCGCTCCTTAGCTTGGGCCCAAGTCGACCTTGTTCGTACTCGAAACAGCCAAATCAATGTTTAGGGCACTAATGTACGCTGTGTGATCAACATGCCATCATCTTTAATAGATAGCATTGGAGAGTTATTATAACACGACAACAACTACAACCTCCTTCTGAGTTACATTTCAATTATGGAACGAGCTATAAAGCTAAATTGAAAATTAGCTTCAATTATAGAGCTCGCAACAAACAAAAGGTGAACAATAATTTAGCTGTGATTCATTCATGTTGCTTGATTGCGTACTTGATTGATTTGCATTATGATCTCTAAACACGCGTGTGCTTTCTCTCTATTATGATCGATAGCCATTCAATGTAGCTTTTATCGTCATTAAATTCGAAAGCACCACAAACCGGTTCTAAAGGTCAACCAGATGTGGACTGAAACCCGCGACACCATACATTTAAACCGATGACGACGTGTATTCAGAGGAGGAGTTTTATTGCTAAACCAACTAGGTCTCGCCGTAAACCCCTGTCTGTCCTATGATAAACCTGTTTTGTAACATTTACCTTGTGTTGGGTATGTCGTAGGTGGACGGTATGGATGTTCTGGCGGTCCGAGAGGCAACCCAATACGCAGTCGACGCATGCCGCAAAGGGAATGGCCCTTTCGTGATGGAAGTGGCAACATATAGATATCACGGCCACTCAATGTCCGATCCTGGCACCAGCTACAGGACGCGCGAGGAGATCCAGGAGGTACGCCAGAGCCGGGATCCTATCACCTCTTTCAAGGACAAGATACTCAGTAATGGACTGGCTACATCCGAACAGCTGAAGGAAATCGATCAAGAAGCTCGCAAGCAGGTACATGCACGATTATACTTCTGTCAAAAGGTTAGCGTTGTAGCAACTTTAAGGATAATCCAGCAACTTTCTGAAGTCTGCGATTATTGAGTGACTCTGAAAGTCACTTGGTGGTTGTGCTTCGGAGCCTCTTGGCGCTTTCACGTACGTGCCAATTGCCACACTTTTCTGGCAGTCGAGGAGTCCGTCAAAAGGCTGTTATTTGTCGAAGAAGCGGTAGTCAAGCTGGCAGGTTTCTCGTAGGGATGTTCGCTTCAACTGGGCCATTGCCAAGCCAAGGCGTGGGTTACAAGCCGGCAACGCCGCAATGACCGTGAGTCACCGAAAACACGTCTGCACACCTCGACGTACGAACGTAGAATATATCTCGCCTCTTTCTCTCTCTACTTATATCTGTATATATATATATATATATATATATATATATATATATATATATCTATCTGTATGTATGTATATATATATATATATATATATATATATATATTTTTTTTTATCTATTCCACTATGCAGCTATTTAGTCTATCCATTAAGAAGCTAGTCGATTTTTAAAGTTTGTTGAATGTATGGCTCTTGACTTGCGACCCTGTTGGTGCTGCCGTAACATTAGGAAGGTATTCCAGGATGCTGCGAGCAATAGGTTGTTTCTTAACACACAGAAGTGCGTTCCTATTGCGTCGGGTTCATTGCTGTCAACAGAGGCACTTTTTATTGACTTACTACAAGACTGCTTGAGAACAGTCAGTGCCATGTTTTACCTTTACCTGTACACCTGATGCGTAGGAGCGGAACATATTATGTTGGGTCCGAAGACTGAGAACTTTTCAAGATGACTAGATTTACTTAAAGCGTGTTGTGTACACTCTATTTGCTTAAGTCCTTACTTAAAGCAAGTTGGTAACCATCTATTTGCTAAAGTCCTGTTTCTCGAATTTGAGGATGAATTATCTACTGCATTGGTTAACTCTGACGGAAGATGTTGAACTGAAAAGGAAGAAGTTGAAGCCCTTTGCTAACCACGCCGTGTGGCACTTTTCATATTTGCTTTCAATCTAGGCTTATAAAGTAAGTCCAGGATTTATTACCACCTTCAAGGGAACGAGGCATGTTTGTTGTCATCACTACCGCCGGCTTGCCAGTAATAGCTTTAGTGTTTATTGCGGAAGCCGTAACAGAGAGCTTATCGCGTATTAGACCCTCCACGCACGGGACCATCCGCTGTTCAAGGCGAAGTAAACAGAGCAAGGCTTAAGGCGAGTCTTGCCCTTTGGATACCACGACCTGTCCTGTATTTATAGCTCTGGCCGGCGCTCGAGATACGTCGCCCTAAACGACTAGCCGACACGAGCCTTAAACACAAATTTAAGTTCTTGGGGCGCTCCTTTGTTCTCGAGTCTATGCGGCTCTGCCCAGATGACCGTAGACGTCCTGACGTCATAAGCTTTGCCGTTTGAAAATTGAAGACGTTGGCCTGAGATACGACTTTTACTGGGTTCTTAGTTCCTTTAATAGTCAGACACGGCGTTCTAAGGGGACAGCTGTGCCGTAAATGCATCAGAGGCCTGTAAATATCGAAAATATTACCTTGTGAAGTACCTTGTGTTGGCTACCGGCGACCTGCGCGCTGGCTTGTTTCGGATAGAAGTATGCGCTAGAGATTTGACCTGGAAATTGGGCTGCTGGGCTAGAACCCTAGTCAGCTAGGTAGCTTCCGTTCTGCAGCTCTTTTATAGTTAGCTGAAATTAGGTTACATGTTCGCGAGGCCATATCTGTTAACGCCTAGTTAATTATTTACTGTGTTTATAAATAAGACATATATACATATATGTATACATTTATGTCGTGTTCGTATTAATTTTTTCCAGGTGGACGAGGCCGTCGTCGTAGCAAAGAGCGCACCAGAAATCGGCATGGAGGAACTGTACGGCGATATCTACAACAATCCTCTAGAGAAGACGATTCGCGGCCTCACGCCGTTCGACCACTTCGAGCACAAGGCCATTTCTAAACCGATCAATGTGTAAACTGGTGAAGGTGTTTGGGCTCGGAGAGAAAAAGAAGCGCGTCGCCCCAGCATATCTTGCGCCGCGATTTCTTCTGTGTCTTCGTTAGGAAGGTTGACACGTATTGGATGGCCGAGGCAAGAGGTATGGCCTTCGATATAGTTGGCAAACGTTAGCAATAGTTCCTTGTACTAAACCTACATTTTCCACGTATTGTCCGTTACAACCTAGATAAAGCTGATCTTATACGTGTATCTGTATATACGTATGTGGTCGAGAACGACAACGTCCAACATCGCATTCTGTAGAGTGGGTTTGCGATAGGCAAGTTTTAAGCTCGTAACGAACAGAACATACAACCAAATTTATCAAATAAGTGTTTACCAATTAAAAAGGGGGCTCAACGGGATGGGAAGGAGATCAGCTCGAGTAAAAGAGGTTATAGATGTCCTTGCAACTGTTTGCCGACAGCTGTGCAGCTATAGGCTTGGTACGTGCTCTGTTAGCGGGAAAGTGCTAGCCACTGCCAGATGCGCCGGCTTTGACTCTGAATAAACAAATGAGTGGCGAAGGACAGCGACATCAGGACCTTAAGTCAGCTATAGCTCAAATACAATGAATGCACGATCCTTATTTATTTTGAATATTATTTATAAATTTAAAAAATCACAAATAACAGTAACGACATAGCTGCGACAATAACAACATCTAGCTGTAACAGCAAGCTATGAGCACGAACACAAAAAAACTGTAAATACTAGTAATAAACATGAACAAGATGAAGGCAATTGGGCGTTTCTTGCTTATTCCAGTGCAATTTATTTGACCGATATGACTTTATACGAAAATATTTCAAAGTGCTTGATAACTCTAGGAAACCTGCCATTATACAGCAATAATTTAGTACTCAAGTTGCGTGTATGTATGTATGAATCTGCCAGAGTGCTGGTGGGTTCCTGCAATACATTAGATTATAGGTTGAGCAAGTTGTTCTATAGTGCCGACCGGTGCACTGCTCGTCTGCCTCATGGAAGCCAACTTTCGTGCAAATTGCATGATGAAAGCCTGCCAAGTTTAGTGCCAACTGCATGATGAAAGCCAAAGACGCATAATAAGGCGGCAAGTTTCGTATTGGTTATGCTTATGCAGTTCCCGATCGGTTGCGGGGATTGGGCCATGACTGGTTTGTAGTGGGCTGGAGCCCCACACTACCGGCCCACTCTTGCAGACGAGTTCCCTGCGGTGGTGTCCGCGTGTCCGCACCGCCTTTTTCAGTTAGTCCTTTAAAAAATATATATAAAAAAACCCAGTGTTGCCATCTTCCAAAGGGCCGCTTTGCGAGGAGTATCAAAGGCAGATTTGAAACCCACAAATATTGAAAACATTGAGCGCCCGCGGCGGCTAATAATTTTCTTAATATCCTCGAGGAGTTTTACGCAAGCTGTATGTGGACTTGTAGCGCCTATATCAATGCATATTGGCAATGTTGGATGTCGTTCAAACCTAGCGTGGTAGCGAAAATGTCGATTGTTGATGATCCTTGGTGCCCTTTAAAGGTATGTTGTGCTGGCCAATTGGGAGAGGATACCCAGTAATAACTGCGTTGTTCGTGCATCCGATTGGTCGACAAAGCCGTTTATGTCGCCTGCCAAAACTGCTGGAGTATTTAAATCAATTGCAGATAAGACTTGCACCAGTCGACCGACAAACTGGTATATACCTTTATGTAGGCTAGAGTATACGGCGACTATGTTGATTTCATCGGCCTCGAGAACCCCAGAGTTGTCTTCACTTAATTTAGTGAAAACGGCTCCTAAAATGGATTATAACAGACCGATCCACTATTGGGCCGGCCCAGATCGTGCCGTTTTAAAACCGGGCTTTTAGCTGAGTAGACCCTGAAAAGTCAACCCAATGAGACCATGCTTCGGTAAGAACGATAATATGTTCGATATTATCGTTTCTTATTCACTTCCGATGCTACCAGCAGAGGTAAACCATTACCAATGCCCCCAACGTTCCACTGGAGAAAATTTTTGTTGAGATTTATTGCAGGAGCGGAGTTTAGTTTCCGACTGAAGCGAATGGTTCGCTGCTGGGTACTCTAAAAAGGTAGTTGCTCTCGCTGCAGTATGTTCGGGTGTATCAACGGCACCTGATTAGGTTCCAAAGGCCCATAGGGAGCTGACGCACATTGGGTGCCTGAACTGTCCGGTTAGTGTTAGGCATCTGTTACTGCGTCGATTGTTGAATTCGCGTTGGCACGGTCTGCCGAGTTGCGTCTGTTGTTGCAGCTATTGTTTATCGTGTGCGCGCCACGGACGACGATCGCGTCATTTCTTAGGGCTGAGAGAATTGAACCAGGGCGTTGCGTCTGGTCTGCTATCCCATTTGTTGCCCGCTTCGATATTGAGTCCCGCTGAGGTCTGCTAACGAATTTATTGGTCTCTCTGAGTTAACGCGACGAACATCGCGTTTGCCTCATCGGCCAATGTGGGACATTTACGGTTTCGGGATGTGCAATTAGAGGTGTGATCTTTAAATCAGTTTTCTTCACCCGCTCGGTGTCTTTTGGCTTAAGGTTTAAAGCCTTGGCGGCCGTCTTTCTAATTATCTATGCTATTTTAGCGGTTACTTGTTTGCTATAATAGACAATTAGCTCAGAACAGTATCGGTTTGGACGTCTATAGGTTCAATGGGTCTCGACTGTCTCAAGGCGCAAAGGGCATTATTGAATGCCCTACATTCTTTCGAATGATTTGGAACTGAAACAATCATCGTGCTGTAGCTTGCAGAATTTGAGGCAAGAACGTCTCTAAATTTGACGCTCGCTTCGACAGCTTCGGGTCCGCGTCCACTCATTGTATCAAACTGACCCGCGTGTGGTAATTCTCTTGTACGAGCCAAGATTGGCGTCAGTCATTTGTTCCGTCTTCTGAAGAATATCGGAAACTTTTTCATTTAGGTAACATTTGGACTAGAACCCTGCCGCGCGATCAAAATGATCGCTGATTTTACTGCGCAGGTTTTTGACGCCGTTTTTTCCATGCTTTGTGAGGTAGGCGTTTGGGACTATGTCTCGCATTTAGTTCGGAGAGAATTCACTTGGTGCCCGAGTCATGCGATTCTGGAGAAAAGAAGAGCAATCGTCTTTCCAAGTGGCGCTGTAAGTTCTGATGGAGCCAACTTGGGGATAAGGACGTCAAGTTCGACTGCGAACTGAGCGGCAGTTTTTTCTGCTGATCAAAAGCTGTATCCATTGCACCGCCAGGCCTTTCTCGCCTGCGTGATCATTGTTATCTAGCTCTCAATATTTATGCACTGTACATAGATTGTGCTTTTGTAGATTGCACATACTCAGTAACTTGTTTTCTCGCTTAAAATGGTTTTGCAAAACCCACAGTTTAGAACGCTAGCCATAGGAAACGTTACTTGTAAACAAACAAAAATTTGATTAAAAAAATGGTAAACATGTTACGGCACAAGCCTGCCTTGAACCCGGGTACTTTTTGTACGGAGTACTTTTCGTTTTGTCCACGAAGTCAGCTCGCCGTGCACTGGGCCCGCTCGCTAGAAGACCGCAGAGCAGCGTAAAACATAAACAATCATCCGTTGCAATGACGTTGTGAATCGAACGCGATTGGCTGTCAGGCTGGGCGGAATTGGAAGCATCACTAACTGGCGCACTTTGAAGTTTGTTTCGTACTTCTCTCTACTTTTTTTAGATTGTACTGCCACTGTTGTATCCTTTCTTGCAATTGTCTGACGTTTGCAACACGGTAAACGAGTTAAATTAGTGGGAGAGAATGTTGAACACTACTCTCCGCACAACAGCTTATTATATGAAGTTCGCTTGCTTACTATTCTATATAATCTATATTGTAGTTGGGAAATACAAAGAGGCGCAATACAAGCTTATAAACAAGGAGGAAAAACCTAGCGCTCTTGTCTATGGCAACGCTCTTACTATGGTCCTGAGCGAAAAATAAATGCTAGATGCTGCTGCTGGAGTTCAAAAGAATGTGCCGCCGAGTCCGACTTGTTTTGTTCAGCCGCTTTATTTCCGAGCTAGATTAACGTCAAGAAAGATCATTCAACAGTTGGCGTATTGCTGGTTTCATGCTAGGCGGCCCAGCGAATTCATTAGTATGTGAGGTCAGTTCCACAGTCTGACAAATATGAATAATTTTTTTATTACAAGAATTGACTAGGCACAAAATGACGTACACACGGACGCCACAGTGGGAAAGCTCAACCGCATGCATGGGCAGCTAGTGTGGGGCTCTAATTCACCTAAAGCCAGCCAAGTCCCATCTCATGCACGCTTGAAATACTGCTAGGTGAAATAAACGTCACGCAAGGTAAGTTGTCTGGTCCTAAACCTGTCTCCAGGTCCTAAGCAAGCACTTCTCTTCTGCCTTTAGCATTGAGCTGACCATCGTTTCTGGGGTGAGTGGTCAATTTCCGACCTATTCCACAAGCGCACTCCCTCTGGCCAATTCAAGGGTGGTGCTTTGCCATCCAGGTGAGCACGAGTGCTTCTCCTGCACCTCAGCCTCCTCGTTAACCCTCCTCATCTCAGTTTCTGCCAGTCACGGCCAGTTGATAGGCTTTTGTCAAAGCTCCATCCGAAACGCCCTCCGGGGTTCTTGTAAGTTTAGCCCAACACTGACCCTACGGGGAATGTCTTTGCAAACATCTGCCTTTGAAGTCCCATGTCCCATATAATGGCGCTCCTGATGAAGAAGTCTTCTATAATACATAACCTATATTATTAGTATTCGGAGACTACTTTATACCGTAGCGCTGCATTACAGCATCCCCTCTCACTGAGTTAAAAGCATTCTTTAGTTACGATAGCTAGCGGCTCTTGTCTTGCGCGACAATGTGAAAGACATTTTTGAAACAATTTATGCCATCCCATAGTTGAACGCTCTGTTGACGTTGACTTTACTTTATGATGTTGTGAGTTGGCTACTTTGGAATACTGATCCCCGTTAAAAAAACGATTGATGAACAGATAATGTAAACATTCTAATGAACAAACAATCAGAGTCCCGCTTGACCGCAGCTCAACCCACTCGAACGTTGCCTCAATTAGCATACATTGACATGGTGCAAAAGGATCGACTTATAACCTCGTGTGACGAAAGAATTGCGTTGCATTCCTAGCGGTAGTGGGTTTATAGAGCAAGAGTTTGTAGTGTTGCAGAACGTGTACTTCATATATTCATAACTTCCATGATTGCCCTTTATAAAAATTTCGCAATTATTTTAGCGCTAGATTAACGTCAAGAGCTAGATAACGTCGCAATTATTTTGCAATAAAACAACTACTTACGCCTAAAGAAATTATAATTAGGACTACTAAAGTCCGCCGCTAAACCGGTTGGACTTACGGGTAATTTATTAAAGGCAATGTCTCTGGGGGACATTAACACATGCCAAATTGCCCTGAAAAAGCCGGCTCCGGGATATGTAGATCGTCACGTCTGCGTAAACCCACATTCGACACATGAACTCGTGCATAAGCGGTTGTTCAAAAAGGACTTCCAGTATTTATATATATATAATATATATATATATATATATATATGTATCGAGATTGCGCCTTCGAGGGAGGGAGCCACGGCCATACAGTGGCTGCTTAGTGGCGCTTTTACAAGATCGTAATCCACTTTGCGCCTTCGCTTACACTAACGATACGTAATATTGTTGTAGTTTAACCGTAGCTAACGATGCATGTACACATCCTGCGACTGCCAGAACTATTGCCGTTGCCATAGTTGTCGAGGCATGCCAAATGACAGTGGCACAAAAGTGTTTAATTATTGCAACAGTATTTTGCCAGAGCGTTTAGCTACCAGGCTAATAGCGGAGGTGTGCATCTCTAGTGGTCGCTAACTGAAAGGACTGTAGTTATGATCAAATTATTCTGTGAGGCCTATTCAATCAAGCTGCCGGCCGCCAGCTCTGCTCTCTAAAAGTGGTACTTTGTGCGGCTGTCCTTGACGGCCCCCTCGGGCGCGGCTTTGAGCGGCGCAGGAAAGGTTGATGTCAACGACCTAACACAATGGCGAGGTCATTGTGTGGCGGGCTACGCCTTACAGCGGAGCGCGGCGGTCGATGCGCGAATTTCGAAAGCAGTACAGATGACGAGGACGGACGGACAAGAGCGCATCAGTGCCAATTGAGCTGCTGCTACGTATGTGGACTCCAAACGGACGGACCACACGAAAAATAGCTAGTCTACATAGTTCGATAGAAATTGTTAACCAGACAGTCTTTTGTTTGCAAGACGTCCAGCCGCCAAATCGGGTAGATGTAGAAGAAGGCATCAGCACAGAGACATTCGTAAAATGAGGGACGAGGAACACGCGAAGTTGCTCGTATGCATAAACACTCACGCCACTCACTCGCGATGTGCCAGCATGACAGACACTGTGAATGCACGTTGTGTCAGCTTTAGCCAACTCTCTACTACCGTCATTGCCAGGACCGTCACGGCGAACGGCCGGAAGCTGCTTGACGCCGGTAAAATTAACTGGACTGTTTATGGACTGTTTATATATGGCTAAAGCCCTATGATTAGAGAAACCTTCAATTAGATTTGCAATAACATTAATCATTTTTTTCATAGCAATTCAGTATTGACTTTGTTTTGAACTTATTGCCAGCCAGTGAATGTACAGATTGAACTCCTTATACATACACATCAGTACCTCCAGGCTTCCTCCCCTCGCTGCCTTAGAAATGTTGTTTCCGTTCGACTTCTGCATGATCTGCCCGATTGTCCGCGTTACGTCCGTAGTACCCAATCCCCACCCAATAAAAAAAATAATGAAAATACCATGTAGATGCATGTAGATACGAACTTATCGCTATAGGCACATCTCGAAATGAAAAAATAATTGAAATTGACACTATCAAGATGCTGCTGGGGGCCTCAATGAGTGGAGAAAAATCTTTCGAAATGCCTAGTTGAAAAACAAAATGGAGCGTCAAGGCCTTAGACTAATAACAACAAAACAAAAAAAATGATTATTTTTCCTATGTAGGCGCGTGACCAGTGCCTCGCATTGGATGCTACAGTCTTCTGCACTAAGGCTCGCTCCTGTCTAGTTCTCAAGCTCTGTACGCACGGGCTGGGTTGCAGATTATGCTTTTAAAGAGAAAATTGCGTATGCGCAGGCCTGGAGGATAGCTAACAATGCTGGGTCCTAGCTGCGGCAGAACGAAGAGGTTTATCCAAGATCTGGTGTGTAGAGTGGAGGCAGTGAAGAAAAATCCGCGTGAGAAAAAATATTACAGGCAACTATTGTCTCTCGCAGTGCGTATTGTCAACGCAAGTTTCATAGTTGACGATATGGGATGAGTACCTCAAGTACTGTTACTAAAACCGTGCTCACGAAGTAAGTTCCCGCTTTGTCTACTAGAAGCAAACGCTTCTAAGCGTTCAAGAAAGAAGCAAAACGCTTTTACAGGCTGAAATTTGGAGAGTTCATTAGGGAGTTAGGGAAGATGGCATGTGAAGTACCGCTCGCCTAACCCCTTATTAACTCGGTCAATAAAGTACATCTTCAAACCATCAAAACAGGGGCCATTCACTTCTGTCGAATTATACGCGTTTAGTAAATCGCGCATTAGACAGAAACGCGCTTGAGGGCACGGTGAGCTCTAGTATAATCAGCAGAAACCTGATATACCAGAGCTCACAGTGACCTCAAGCGTACAGTAGGTATCACTGCGTCTACTAACCTGGCTCTTACGAAGAGATCACTGCGATGCCTCTCTCGAATGACATGCCGAGATCAGTTTAATGCAGTATAGGTACAAATTAAGTTAAGTGCACCTTTATTTTGTTAATGCGAGGTATATTTACAATATGTACATTTTACAAACCGTTACCTAGACTCAACAGTCAATTTACTTCGGTGCCGACATTTGCGCCGCTAGCACTTTGAGTTCGCTGTGCCCTGTGTGTGTGTGAAAACGTGTTATTTACACAATCTGTCTTGGCAATTTGTTTTGACGAGATGGGGTTACGGCTTGTAAGATTGTTTAAACAAATGCTAAAATATTTTAATATATTTGATGATTTTATAATACGATTACACATGGGATAGTGTTCTTCAGTTCCCAAATAAGGCTTATCACAATCGAATTTCGGATAATAATACACCTTAACAAGACACGACGAAGGAATTTCCTTTGTACACTTTCCATTGTTTCAACGTGTTCGTCTATGCAAGGCCGCCAAACCTCACAACAATACGTAAACTTAGGAACAACTAAACTATTATAAAGCCTACAGTAAAATATGTTGTATGCATACTCAATATGAATCAAATAAATGTGATGATAATGAGTAAATCGCGCAATTGCTGACTTACCTGGTCTAAACTTTTTCCGACTAACCCCCAGCCAACATTTAACGTTGGCTGGGGGTTAGTCGGAACAGTACCTAGTCTAAACTGCTGGCAGCCAGTCCACTCTACTTAACTGTCAATTCAGTAAATCAAGCTCGCTATCCTTAATGTTGTTCTTTAGTGGCCTCGAGACAACGTACACGTAGGAGCTAGGGTAAAATAGCAGCGACAGCAGCGGCTTATCCAATAATAATAATAATAATAATAAATAATAATAATAATTCAAAATGAAATTTAACTTGCATCGACATAACTACGGCTATGATTGCAAAAATCGATTGCCATAAAAAAAAAAAACGATTCAGCACAACATCGTCAATCGTCGTTGGACTAAAACAACAGCTTATTTATTAATATTATTAAGATTTGTTTTCGTTTCGCTATTCACTAGCAGCGCCCGTAACTGCCCGAAGTTGAGCGGGCCTGCGGAACTGAAGAGTTCGGCAAATGAAGGCTACTCCTGTCCTCTTTTCTACCATATTGCGCGCTGAATGCCGCTAAGCTTGTTGTAGTCGGCAAGATGTCGCCACGCCATACGTGCCATATGGTAGCGAGTGTTCACACTGCGCGACCGGGACGTGATTACACAGCTGCAAAGTAGAACGACGTATAACAGCGTTATATATATATATATATATATATATATATATATATATATATATATATATATATATATTGATTGACAACGTGGTTTATTATCGGAACTGCATCTTATAATGCTTGGGTTCTCACAAAAAAAGTTTTTTTTTCTTTTTTTAATCACTTTTGTTAGGTATATGTATAGTCAAATATTATACATAAAAACACGGTCACTGAGCCAGCCTGGCCAGTGATTCAACTCTGGAGCACTTCCCCGCCCGCATGATATCTCTCACAAGCTCTCCCACACCTGTTACAGATACATTCTTCTGTCGGCTCATGGTACCTTTGAGTTTTACAGATATATATACAAAAATAATAATTTGATATAAAGGTGATATACTATAATAGAGTGAAAACATAAACATGATATACTCCAACGATTGTATGTAACATCACAAGTAACAGATTCACCACAGAGCGTGTTCCTATAACACACAACCATCACATCAGCTTTAGTCAGGAGTCCCGATAAGTCGCAATGCGATAAACTGCAAATCTATCTAGTGGCCACTAGCCTAACAATAGAAGTAACCACATATGAGAGTTCATCAGCTACACATGAGGTATTTTTTTTAACTCTTGCTTGAATATTCTCAGGGAAGTACAAGATCTTTGACTGCTAGGTAGCGAACTCTAAATCTCGGACAACCGGCACTTTAGGGTTTGCGAGCTGACCTTTTTTGAATATTGGGAACTTTGAATATCGTAGCTTTCCTCCGCGTCCTAACTCTTTTTGGATCAAAGGGTTGCGATCTCCGCCGGAAGGCGGAGCTGTTTTGAATGCGAGTGTACTTGCACGCAGAATATAGACCTTCGCAACTGGTAGAAGCCCATGGGTGATCAACAAGTCCCCTACATAATCACTCCGGTGTCTAGAGAAAATTGCCCTTAATGCGTCATTTGGTATGACCTTTGCCCTACGGAGAATGCCATGATGCCCACCTCCCCACAGGAGAATTCCTTAGCAAAGGATGGACGTAAACAGTGAATTGTACGCAATCAACAGGCCCTCCATGGGAACCCCAAGCTGTTTCATCCGTCGTAAAGCTGAAATGACCGCATAGCATTTAAGAGTTATATAACCTAGGTGCGGTTGCCACGATAGCTTATCATGAAGAGTCACCCACAGACACTTGAACAGACAGGAGTGATTCGCCACATGTGATCGGAGTTAGAAGGACGTTGGCACGCTAATTAGCCTCCTAGCCTGGCGAAACAATATGACATTCGTTTTGCTAATGTTAACGACTAATCCAAACTCATTGAACGTTTTTATAACGTGATCCACCAGGGTAATAGAGTTACTCACTCCGCCATTAATGTCATGTGGATCGATTCTAAAAATAATTGTTGTGTCTTCGGCATAGACTATCGCCTTGCCTAACTTGTCACGCCTAATCTTCAAAAGTATAAAATTCAGCAGAACTATAAACATAAAATGACCAAGAACAGAGTCTTGCGGTGTTCCCATGTCAACACTATGCAAGCACGATTCCATCGTACCGATCTTGACGGCCTGTGTTCTACCCGTAGGGTAAAAGTTAAACCATTGGACCGTTGAGGGCACGCCGCCTGGTGTGTCAACATTTGAACAGAAACATTATGATCAAGGTAATTAAAAGCAGCCGCCACATCAAGAAAAACACCCAATCAGATCTTATTAGCCTCTACCTAGTGTCAACAACGTACTGCCACAATTCCACAAGCGCCGCATCCGTTGACCGAGCATGGCGAAATCCAAACTGATATATACATATATATATATATATATATATATAGGATCGAATTTTGGTCTCGATGTCGTAACCATACGCCTATGCCTCGTCTTCTGTATTCATTCTTTGAAGCAATCTAGGTCCTTCTGCTATCGCGTGAAGGTTCAACTCTGACATTTCCCGACTTGCTGGGAATTCAACCGTTTTGGAAACGCTGCCAGCCGTCTGACGCATGCCGGCCAAGATGGTTGCAACTAATCCTTAAAATATCTCCAGAATTCTTCAATTATTAAAACCAAACTCAACCAATAAACGCTGCCACTGGGCTGCGTGAAATTTGGGCTGCGTGTAGCGGATAAATGGCGCTTCTAGGCAAAACAAACCGGAAGACTTAGTTCAATTTTTAAAATTATATATATACATATATATATATATAATTTAAAAAATATATATATACATATGTATATATATATTTATATATATGGCGTTCTACGAAAGAGTGTGAATTTAGAGTCGAGCCTCCTTCTAGCTGGCGTGCTTTGTTGTGTTTGTGACCGTACGGCACAGTTTTATATAGGCCTTCCCACGAGCCACGTGGTCCGTACTTTGCGTGGCCTTCAGCTGGCGTCCTATTTTTGCTTTCTCCCGCCAAGCGGTCAAACAGAGCACTTTGCTCAAAATGGTACGCCTTGGATTTTCTTTTGTGGAGAAGGTTTAAATGCAGTTACGCACGATCGCTATAAATCTCTGTCTCGAGCAGTGTGGGACTCGACCCCGACAGTTGGATGACAGTCCGTCAAAACCCAAACCCACTAAACCAACCTCCCCCCCAAGCTTCACTCTCTACTGAGTCAGATCTTCATAGAACAGTGCTACGGGTCATCACAAGAAGTGGCAGGTACTCTCACAGATCAATAGGCTGGGGTTGTCCACGGACTCTTATCGAGAAAGTGTCTGTCCCTCTTTGCTCCTCTAACCTTTATTCTGGGGGACCTCTTTTGCCATAACCGTTATCAGCTAGTCTATTGAAGACTTGAAATATTCTGCAAACCCCTTGAGAAACCTGTGGGATGCCTTGAATTACCGAGGTTACGCTCTCCGAGGGCTCGCATTCGCCTGCCGTACTGACTTTCTTACTGGGCGTACTCATATGCGTTCGCAGGATGTTGCGAAGACCCACATCTGCCTCCGGATCGAGTTGGTTAATCATTCTCCCCAGTCGAATGAAATCAAGTTTTCTCAGCACGTGCATTTAAGATTTATCCGTCTGCCGTTAAGCAGAACCAGCTCTCTTAGCTAACACGTCAAGGTGCTTCCTGACTATACTCCCCTAAACATTGGAGTTTTGTATCTCTTTCCATAAGGCTAAGAAGAAGCTCTCCGGAACGCAAATTATCAAGATCGACCTGTTTAGACGAATCAATAAATTAAGTATTTAGTAAAGTATGAAGCTAACAGGACCGCCTACCGGTTGTGCACACGACTTAAGGATGTGTCATGAGGCTTGGCGCGAAGTTCAGCGAAGGCCGCCTCCTGTAGAGCTTTCGGCAGGATGTCGTTCTTGCGCATTGCATTCAGCTGAAGACGTTCGAACGCGTGCTCCTTCACCATCTGTGTGGATGCGAAAATGCCACAAAGAAGCAAGAACATGTTAAGATGATAAAAATAATAGGTAATTAGTTAACTAAATACTTTACAACAATTATCAACTTACTTTGCACAAATCTACAAATCTTAGAAATATCGCATTCTCGGGTATGCGTCGCGGCAGGATCGAGACCGCAGCTTCTAGAACTAGAGTCGCCGGCCATCTTCATCATTCCATCGCGTCGAAAACTCTTACCTAATTCGTCTACGATCATAAATACAGATAGGTTGCACCTTAATTTCGTTAGCTCTATTATTTAGTGCGACCTTCAACTATGCACATATAATACGTAAGGAAATATTAGCATATATCCAGTGAGGCAGCCGACTCGGCTAAAAGGCTTGTCAAAAGTGGAAGCAGGTGCAGCTCTGTTGTTGTCGACATTCACCTGCGGGTAAAATACTTTGTAACCATTTAAGTTCGGTGATAACGCTTGCGCTTCTTACAAAGTAACGATACTAATGGAGGCTACATTTATTTGTATTTTAAGTATGAAGCCAACCATATAATTACTCACATTGTATGCAGCTTACGACACTAAACCATTAGATACAAAATTGATATATATATATATATACTCGTCTCGACGGCATTGGCTTGTTTACCTCAAGGTTGTTCTAAGGCCGATTTATGGACTTGACAAGGCATGCGGACACCTCACTCGGGCAAACTTTACATTGTTTGAAAGGTGTTTCGCAATGTACATAAAATTTGTTCTTTTTATGTCAATTACTTAAACGAGAAGCCGCTTCGTGTACCGCACGTCAGGCTGTATTCCGGTTGCTGGAATAATTAGATTGAGATTAAAGACTTACCTCATGGTACCGCATCGCGTACAGTACCATTCCAAAGCTTTGCCTCGAATTACTCAGGAAAAAACTAAATATAAACAAATCTAACTTGTTGCAGAGCAGAATATAATCATGTTCTCTCACTCTCGGTCTGATATGGCATGTGATAATCGCCACGTCTAAACTAGAGTCATAGTTCATGGCTATCATTACCTAGTCTGACAAAACTCCACCAGGAGTACACAGAGTTCATCATCTGTCGACTCTGCTCTCAAACGAGTTCGAAGTATCATGCAACTGTATCCCTGGCTCTTAGGAAGAGATCGCTGCATTGCCTCTCTCGAACGGTATACCGAGACCAGCGGGCAATTGTAACAATGTTATTTGTATACTCAGTACGAGGACGTCACAAAATTTGACGCGCACATTAGAGGAAGTTGTAAACTTGTTTGTTTATGCAGTTTTGCCATTAGAATGGGGGTGAAGATGTCTTGTTAACCAGTGACAGTTATTACCACTAATATTTATTGTATCGACGTGGCTGATCTGAATATGTAAGACATTTTCCGCTGAAGGGAATTGATTTCAGCGCGTTTAGGCTTTACGGCCAATTGATTGCCAACAGCGTGGGTCGACTGTCGCTGTTCTTTGCACATAACAACCAGACGTAACTTTTTCTGCAGAAACCTGCGCTTGTAGTCTACAAATAAAACTTGGTAGAAGTTCCAGAGTGTAGTCCCACAGAAATAGGGTCCATCACGCAATGACATTGCTATACGAGATTAACTAGACGTCACCCAGAGCTAAAAAATCCCATCTACTATCTTTGAACGCATGCGATAAAATGTTTGAGCATTTTTCTTCCTTTGCGTTCCCTAAAAACCTGTGTTTACTTACTGTAACGGTGAATTTTCAAATGATTGAACTTGAAAGGCTCGATACACTCGCATGCCCCGTTTCCTCAGTATGACTATTGTACTTTATCGAACAAAGCATCCACTCACAATCGTTTCTTTTGGAAAACGTTGTCTGGTCAGCCACACCGATAAAACAAATATTCGTAATTTACAGGTTTACTCTCCCAATTCTACTAAGAAAAATGCTTGTTGTAACAAACTGCAAACCAAATTATGACGAAACGTGCACCTCTATTTGTAATCAGATAAGTTCTGGCGCTGGATAAAGACGAATTTGGACACTTTTAAATAAACAGAATAACCAACCGGCCTACATTGAGGATATGGCCGCGGTCAGCCTAACGTAAGCATGTCACCAGTGCTTTTCGGCCACATGGCCAAAGCTGGGTGTGATCTAATTAACCTACATAAAGGGACCATCATCGGCGATCATGATAAGAACAGTACCAACAACGACAACGACGACGAGTTTACTTCCGTCAATACTAACAACAACCGCAGCAACAAATAGCAGGAGAGCAACGGTAACAATAAATCCGGGTCGTCCTAGTCGTTGAAGTCGATTACGACGGCCCTCACTGACCAAGATCTCCTTCACTCTTCAGGCGGCCTTAGCCAGATCAAAATACTTCGAACTCGATTCGCTGATCTGTAGAATCTCCGGCTCCATTGTCTCTCCTCTCTCTCTCTCTCTATTCTCTTTCTCTCCTTTGCTTGCTAGTTCTCTCAACCGATCTGTTTTGCATGTATTTGGCAATCGAATAAGTTCGCCTCAACGCCGTAACGATGGGCGGGCAGAAGGAATAGATCTGCTAAAACGACGACGTCTCCTACTAGACGTTCGAGCCGTAACGTATCCAACCCGTAAACCGTTCATCAGAGTCTGTCAGGAACGGACAGATTGACTGACTGACTGAGCTGGCAGCAGATATATATATAGATAGGTTAGGAGTTCGAGAAGGCCACCGAGAATGGCCTGAGAGAGAGAGAAAGAGAAATAGGCCAAACGAGAACCACAGGTAGGCGGCGGCAGACAGACAGACAGTAGAGACTTCCTCAATTTAAAGTGATTGCAATCTCTTAACGCGGGGCACGTTATTGTGGGTCGCCGTTAAGCACGAGCTCCTTAACAACAACAGCACAACAGCACGAACAACAACACAGCACGAACAACAACACGACATAACAACAAGAACGACAACAACAACAACAACGGTGGAGCGGTCTCCGACCTCATTTCGGGATCGCCCGCAGAGCGACTTTTTGGGGACGATGGACGGATGAACATTTATCCGACTGGCTGGGCGGCCGGCAAGCCCGGCAGACAAACAGACACTGTCTCATAGAGTGACACACAAACAGTAGAAACATAGGGCGGAGACGATCGAGAGGAGAAACGCGACTTTTACAACGCAAAAGCCGATGTCTCTCACGATCGACGACTTCGAATCGAAGAACCAACGAACTAACGAACGAACAATGATTGAGATCAGACGGGAACTAGCGAAAAACTTGAGAGCGAGAGCGAACGCAAGAGACGGAGATAGAGAGAGAGAGAGGGGGGGGGCGGCACCAAGTAAGCAGGAAGCAGATAATCGTATAGCAAAATGCAGGCGTCCATTACGTCGACATCGATCATTAACGTCATCAGCGCCATCATCATCATCGTCGTCGTCGTCGTCGTCATCATCGTCATAATTATCATTATCACCAGTAGTAATCTTAGTGGTAACTTCTCGTAACAGTATCATCATCATCATCACTACCACCACCACCACGCTCATTAGGTCAAAACAAAGTCTGTTGCGAAGTCACGACGGATTTCTACCAACTACTTCCTCCGGCTACGCGCACAGCTGGACGTTCCTGCGCTGGGTGAACCTTGTTCGAACAGAGTCCATTATGATCGCGATCATCACGCAGCACAATCATATATATATATATATATATATATATATATATATCGTGGGTCAGCATCATCATCGCTGACCTCACCCTCCTTCGCGCAGACACAGACGAGATTAACGACGCGACTATACTATTCTATAGAGACAGCATAACAATGTATATACATATATTAAACTTTTTTATAATAATAATAATAATGATAATAATAATAATAATAATAATAATAATAATAATAATAATAATAATAATAATAATAATAATACGGGAGTGGTCAGGCACTAGTTCTTTATTGAGACACTGCCGCCCAAATATAGTCGTGACTAAATGTAATCGACTGCGGCATTTACTATTTTACCTAACACATGAATGCCATTCGCGCGTGTACGACATCTTAAAGAAGTCGCGCGTACAAAAGAATGGTAGTAGACCGTGGTGCGGGTGTCGAGCCCGGTGGCGTGGTGCATTCCACCTGCGTCTCGTGACCGGAGAAGACACATAGGTGCGCTGGTTCAAGCTCCACCGCAGCACATTTGTATTTATGGGTATTAATCCCGTGGACGTTAAGTTAAATCTTGGCTGAGGTTCAGCCCGAAAAGTAGTTTTTAGACCGTGGTGCAGGGGCAGACGACCCGGGTGGGAATGCTGCGCACTAGACCACCACCAGAGCAAGCATGTAGACTTGCGAATGTATACCCGCTGTGTGAAGTATGACGTGGAACCAGTTACGGTAGAGCACGAATGGAGTTCTTACTCTAACTACTTAACTCTACCTACTAGTACAAGGGCTAGAACTAATTCTACGATCCGCTACTGGGTTTGGCCGACAAATGAGTCTCACCCCGGACTGTGAGCATGACCCCATTCAGAAGATGAAAGAAGCGGGCTCTAACTTCGATATGATAGGTATTGAAGGTATCCGTAGGTATTGAAGTATACATGGATTATATGGATGCGTAGGTAACATATATGCTGCCGCTCTAAGCGCCCCTGATATAAAAAGGTGACATTTTAGTATACATGCCAAGCGAGCAATAAATCAATCAATGATCTAGAGGGGGAGAAGGCAGTTGAGTAGAAGGCGCGGGTTCGATCCCAGCGCTAAAGCGAAACCCTAATTATCAGCTAGGCGTACATTAATTATTTCATAATTGTATCTTAAACGCTGCAAGTCAATGCTGGGCAACGAAATGCAACGGCATGATTATAGAGTGACGAACGAAGAAGCTTCCCTATGAAATGACGGCACCGGTGTGTAGAAAAATCAAAAGCAATCTCTGCGATCCCTAACAGTTCAGCATAAGTCCTTGTCGTCATCGCCTCAAAAATCAATTCAGCCTGACGCATAGACGGAAAACTAAAACATATATATATATATATATATATACCGTCTGTGCGTCACACCCATTTAACCATTAAAACAATAAATATGAAATTAGATTAGTTTGCTAGGAAACACGCCAATATATATATATATATATATATATATATATATATATATATATATATATATATATATATATATATATATATATATAATCTCCCGTCTACGCATCAAAACCATTCGGTAACCTTATATATATATACTTGGGGAGCTGACATGGGTGAGGTGTCACACATACGTGTGCAGAGTGAGTCTATGAGGTGGCTGGCCCTGAACTTTGATGGGCCCTCAGCTTGACCGAGGTCGTCAACCCAACTGAATTCAAAGTACGCACTATTCACTAGGCCTGCTGCTGTCTGTTATGAATAGCTACAATTGTGGTCGCTACAATCTCTATTGTGCAGGTTGTGACCAGACGTGTGCTGCTTCCACTCGTTGACGATCTCGCACATTGTCTCGCATATGGCCGCATGACTACTCTAGGCGATCACGGAATATATGTCGCACTATATATATATATATATATATAATACATGTTTACATCACGGCACGTAATTCGCGATTCGACAAGTACCGATACTTTTAGTTCAAATGTCTGCCATACGCAAATGAAGCGTCGTTTTTGCGTGCCAGCCCTTGTTCAACCCTGTTCCAGTAACCTCCGCCTCACCCATGGCGACGCCTCGTGATCCACCGATTTACCGCGGCTCGCCCATCGAGTTCATTGCATGTGATATTTACATGCAACACTTGTGCCTGAAGCTAAAATGCAGTCACATACCTAAGGGCACCCCTTTTAAATTAAAAAAAAAAACTAGCATTTTCTGTGGAACCTTTAAAGCTAATTTTTGAGCGGTATATAGTGACGCCATAGCTCAATTTCTCTTTAAATAGAGCATTGTAACACCGATACAAAAGAAGGGGCTCAACAAGCGCATTGAAAAGTAGTCGTTCTGTCTCTCAATGCACCATTCTAAAATGTTACTAGTCGTACACATAGCCAATTATATGTCCGAAAATAATCATTGACACATTTCAGCAAAGATTTGTGCCTCGACGCTCTATATGCACACAGCTGTTATAAATGACAGACGATTGGGCCTTGTACATCAAGCCAACAAAGACTTTCATTGTACGTACTTCGACCAGAAGCGTGCCTTTGATAGGGTCGATCATCGACTTGTTGTTGGCAAGACGGAGGCAAAATACAAACCCATCCACAGAGCCGTAAATGGCTTGCCGTTTTTCTGCACTAAGCGGTCGTTGCATGTGAAATGCGGGGAAGCTCATAATTAGGCACGTCTGGCACCGTCTGGCTACGGGGGAGCCCCGTGTCTCCTCTACTGTACACAAGAAATGTTTTAGACATAAAATCATAACCAATTTGACATTCTGTCGCGTGTTAAATACCTTTTTGCACGCTGACAGCCTAAGAATATACATTTCCTTGGGCCCTCCCTCAGCGCATACTGCGCTATAGTCCGCTGTTGACGACATCTGCCGCTGGTGCAGTGACAATGGGATGAAGCTGTCCATTTCGAATTGTCTCATTTTGAAACGTGGCTTTCCCGATCTGGGCTGTCAGCTTAACGGGGCAATACTGCCTACCGTAAATGTATTAATATCAACGGATCTTACGCTTTCTGCACAATTTAAAGATCTAGCCAAATCAACATGCGTACTTGTGACTATGCTATTCTGTTGTTTCATCGTCAAGGACCCAAATATGTATATTTATTAATAATCAATAATATGTTTGCCTGGCGTGTAGCCACAGAATCGCACGTGAGGCGGCTTTGCAAGCTTCATTGCATTCCAGCTTCCTCTCATCCTTTATTCGGTAAATAAAGGCGTTTTCGATTATATATATGATAGAGGAAGAAAAATTCTAATGAAAACAAAAATTATAAATAGTCTATAAAAAGAACAAATGATTTGTTGAATCATCCCGCCCACCGCAATGCACTTGTGTCACCTTTCATTCCACTCTTCGAAACATTTTTAAACGCGTCATTCGGAATCAAGTTGAGTTACTCCTGCGAATTTTCCTTTTCGTCTCTTTCATAGTATCGAAACGTTGTCCCTTCATTATTTTTTTTCCGTGACAACAGGACAAAGTAGCGAGGGTCCGGCGAATAGGGAGGTTGCGGAATTATAGAAATCGAAATTTTCATCAATTAATCCGAAATCAGTAATGATGTGTGCGCCGGTGCATGGTCATAATGGAAGATCCAATAGTCAATTGCCCAGAATTCAGGCGTCTTGCGCCGGACGTTCTCGCGCAAATTTCTAAAATTTTGCGGTACTATTTCTTATTGACGGAAGCATCAGAAGATACAAAATCGTCAGTAGTAAAAAAAACAGTCAAAAGAATCTTGGCGTGGACCCTGCTCTGCCTGAATTTCTTCGATCGATTCTCTTTTTGGAAGCACCACTAAGAAGATTGGGCTTTTGTCTCGATGTCGTAACCTTATACCCATGACTCGTCTCCTGCAATCACTCTCTGAAGCAATCCAGGGGTTTCTGTTCTCGCCTGATGGTTCGATTCGGACATTTCCCGACGGACGTTCATGTGTTAGAAATTCCAAGTTTTGGAAGAATTTATCTGCCAGTTTTCTGACGTTTAGTATGGTATCACGAACTTTTCAACGCTTTCCGCTGTTATTGACGCCGACGGCCTTCCCGAACGCGAGTCATCCCCGGTCTCTTTGCGTGCGTCGTGAGATCGACGGTACCACGTACGCACAGTGTTTCGATATACTACTTGATCGCCATAAGCAGTTTGTATGTTACATTTCTACCAATTTTTAAAATACAATTTTTGATTTTCGCACAGAACGTTCTGCAGATTTGTTGCTTCTCCATTTTAGGGTCCTTATAAGTCTCCGAATTTTTTTAACGTCACCACCGATTGGTGCGTATGTAGCTGATGAATGGCCTTTCTAGGCAAAAAAAAACAGGGACATCTTAATCGTGTCGGTTCAATTTTTAAAATGCAAATACTGGAACTTGCCAATCTGCCATCGAATATATATATATATATATATATATATAAGGTAATTTCTTTGTACACAAAGTTAGCTAAGCGCTAGATACCGATGCTAGCCGCCGTCATGTATTGTACATACATCACGACGCCAACTATATATATATATATATATAATTCTCTAGTCCAATGGCTATTGTTCATCTATTTAGTCACCGGCTTCGCAACAATTAACAAACTACTATACTGCTCTCTGGTCTAGAAACCGCACAGAAAGACACAAGACCTGACTAATAGAAGGTTAGGCCTGGCGAATGTTGAACTAATCTATCATTATTGCCCCCTATATGTTTTACGTGCACATGAATATGCTTATAGACAGATTCCAGTTCAGCTTTCGGAAGAACAGATCTCGCTTGGACCCCGTCATTCAAAGTAAAAAATGCGGAAGAAAAGGGCACAATAAAACTAGGATGCCACTTGCCGCACATCACATGAAATTGTCGCATTATTGCACGAGGTACTCTCTGGTCGTGTAATATTCCCTTTGCCCGACCAGAAGTAGCCACCCATATCGAGCAATATTATAACACGCCTTGGTCTCCTTCCTCTAGGTTTCTAAGAGTCAAACTTGATTCTAACAACCCTTCGATCATTTAAGCATTGCCGAAGAAGATTAGACGCTTTAACCAGCCACAATTTTGCCAAATCGTAATTGACAATATCGTCAAAAAAACGCAAACGTGACAGCAAAGCAAAGGAGGGCATTTTTCAGATACGTTGTTCCCCGCATAATTCTCACCGCATAAACACACTTTGTGAATACATAAGGGTTTCGGTATTAAATTGAAAACTAATTTTTATTTGGAACTTATATTTCGAGCAAGATGGCTTAGTGGCAAAAGCCTTTGCCTTGCATTCGGGAGGACTGGGTTCGAGGCCCAGATTGGCCACTCTTAAATTGGTTTGCATGGTTTTCAATTTAAACAAGGTAAATGCCGAAGTGGATTAAAATTAGCCATGACATGAAAAAACCGTACACGGGCAATAGCCGTACGGAAAAATCGAAAAAAAAAATTATATTTCGCACTCTTGTTGGGACACCCTGTGTTTCCACAAGGGTCACCATTATCATCGTGACGATAGCGACTATAGTAACAGCGGTGGCTCCGGCTGTTGCCGGTACACAGTCGAAGCATGAAAACGTTAGTCAGCACCCATATTTCAATATCGAATCGAATTCACAGTCGTCATCGAAGGCTGCCCAACGTCGGTGTAGAAGTTATCGCCAGCAGGAACAGGCGTAGGCGCTGCAGCACTAGAGAGCACTCGCGTTTGGACACGCCTAGGTCTTAAATCGACGCAGCGGGTACATTAGCGCTTTTCGTGTGGCGTGAGATGAGCAAGGCAGGAACCGTCAATCTCCTGTTGTTAAATAATTAACTACTACTGTAGTTACTACGGCTGATGCTATTACAATACAGCTCTTAATTGCTCCTGACGCAGGTGAATATATGAATGTCTAACGAAAACGCAATATATATATATATATATATAGTAAGAGAGATAAACAAAAAAATGTATATATATATATATATAAAGAGAGAGATAAAGAGAAGAGGACTAATTACAAATAAGGAACTCTGACAGAGACGAGGCTGCACACCCGCTGTGCACAAAACGACGTCAGATTTATACGCTGGTGTAGTGTTCTGTTGTTAGAATTGTACATCATCAGAGTGACAACAATGGCACCTCGCTTGGCAGTACTAGCGGCTTAAATGAACTATAGCACGATATACGTTGGCTAATTTAGTTAATTATATGCACATAATAGCAGCATGCAATCGATCGAAACTAATGAACGGCGCGCGCTGTAGCCCAGACTTTACCCCCTATAGAGAAAGGAGTACACACTCGAACAACACAACAGCAAATGCATGCTCTCTGTCATAGCCCGGTCTTGTGTGATAGCCCAGGCAACCGCATCCGACAATATAGCCTCTTCGCGAATACAAGGCATCATATTGCCGAAATGTCTAAAAGGTGCTCCATCATCCGATTACCAGTAGCTCGATCTCTGCACATAGAGATAAACGAGAGTGCCGGTTAAGTAGTATTGTTCAGCAAATCAATTTTAATGGGAAAACGTGCAACCGAGGCAGAAGAATATACATAGAGTTTACGCACAAGCTTAAGAACGCCGTACGGGACAGGCTTTGTTTACTTATTAGCGTCAATGCCTTTATATAGTATGTGTATAACTGTGTGTTATAGATCTATAGAAAAATTCCCAACCCGACTTCCTGCGAAAAGCGATTTCACTTAAAATTATCGCTGAATGGGAACATCCATTTAGCGGGGACTGGTGCGTCGAGTTGCAAATTGCGCGCGCTCCAGTATTAAGCGTTTGGAACAAAGTGGAAAATTAAAATCGGCATCAAACAAATAAAAACTGAGCTACCGCTTCCGATCTTTCTCTCTACCATTTGAAAACCATAAAAGTGCACTTGAATTGAATTTCTTTAACGTTCTGCGAAATACAGGGATTTTAGGAAGTTTCTATGCAGGATATATATGGGAGAGAACTGCGTTAGCGACCCTTTGACACATATCGCTGAATACTGCCCGACTGAATTTCTCTTGACCAGGTTACACTACATGAAATTCGTTGTTCTGATGCATTCATAATGAATACGAACATATTTGTCTTTAACATCATTGTATCATGATTATGTTCATCGCAATATATTCACCCGCATAAGCTTGAAACGTGTGACACTAGTTGCGGAACACTGATAGGTTATTTTCCTATCTCACGGCGTAGAGCATAGAAATGGCGTTCCCTCCTGTGTACTAGATCAAATACTCTGCTTCGCGTCTACTCATCTGTCAGTACATCAATTTAGCGCCCCTTCAAGCTTACTATTATTTAAACCGATTTACTCTTATTAATATCAGAGTAGTAGAACTGAGAGCGCCCTCTGCGACTTGCCTCTTCTGCTGGGGTTGTCAGTTCGTCAGGAAACCTATTATCTGTTCAGCTTCATTCCTTACGTTATTGCATAAATATTGAGGAGCCGGCCGTGATCAGGCCGTATTCTGGACACGGATACTCCCACAACTGCCCGCCGTCCAGTTCGAACGGCTCTTTTCTACTTAATCTCAAGCGGGGTTCGGCGGCGTAGTTTAGCTTGCTAGGGGAGTGCTGGACATGGTTGTCATCTACCGGGGGTGTCGCCGCTCCCATCCCCGCTGTTGTTGATCCACTCTTCTTTGAGCAATGCTTATTGACAATAGATGATAAACCATATACCGCCGAGAGTCAGTGGCCATGCTGCCACAATGACTATTAGAGAGACCCTAGATATCTCCTAGACGTGTCCGGCCCTCGGCGCCGGACCATTTTCCATCCCGTACGCCAATTCCGTAGGGGATCGAAAATGGTCTAAAATTAAAAACAACCTTCCTAAAAACTATGATGATTTCAAGTGGAACCACTGGTACTAACTGTTACGACGACTACTACTCAGCAGCGTTTCAAATTCGTGTTCGCAGAACATTGGTGACTGAATTGCGACAACGCATGACTAATCGTTGTATAATATGGCTTACTCAGTGTTAATTTCATTGCAACTGTCTTTCATCATACGTTTAGTTATGAATTATCCATTGTGCTGCTATTTTTGGACTCGCTGGTGCTATATTACTGCTGGAGGTTGACTTAAAGTCGTTAGTGACAATAATTGCAGCGCCGTCACTATAGACGTTTAGAGTTATTGCCTGTTGTTGTTGTCGTCGTTGTCGCGGTTGTTGTTGTCGCTGCTGTTGTTGTTATTGTTGCTACTGTCGTCGCCGGTATCGCTGTCTATGCGAGCTCAACGCTATTTTCCTTATATCAACGATAACCAGCTCAATTAAAACACGACGCTAACCAAAGATGTCTATCTCAGCCGATTTGCAGACGAGGCGGAACGCGCCGCGCTGGAGAACGCGACAGCACACGGAACACGTCAATTCTCTACAGAGGACGACAACCAAAACAGCCGTCAACTGTGCGCACAGTCGACACGTTTGTGTGGTTTCGGTTCGGCGGCTGCCTCGTGTTTTTCTCCTTTTCTGCGTTTGCCGCTGACATAGCGGGCACTTTGCCCGCGTTCATCCGACGATCGCGGCGCATCGTGCGTGAACGCGAGCAGACAAACCGTACTAAAAGAGACTACGAGCAGTCGGCGATGCGATGACGACGATGAAAACGACAGCGCTACACTTCTGTTCCGTGTTCGGCTATCGACAAATGCCGACCGTGGGCGGCTGTGGTAGCATCAGCAACAACAACAGCAACAATGAGAATGACAACAATAACAACAACCAACAACGACAGTGAGAATCAGAATACTAACAAGAAGAGAGAGAGAAATAGCAACAATCTCAAGAAAACGTGCACCAGTATCATCGCCGTTGCAGCCAGAGCGTTGGCAGCCGGCCCTGCGTGGCCTACGACTAAACTGTGGTACTTCCGACTCGAGTGGGTCGCTTCCAGCCAGCAAACTAGTCGAAGAGTTTGTCCAACACAGCAGCCGACCGGAACACCACTACCCCCCCCCCCCTCCCTCTCCCTTTCCCTCCCTCTATATACTATCGCTCTCTCTGTCTCTCTATATACTCTCTCTCTGTCCCCCCCCACTCTCTCTCTGCCCCCCACTCTCTCTCTGTCCCTCTATATACTCTCTCGTTCTCTCTGTCTTTCGCAATCCGTAAGCTGAGTCAGACCACCGCTGGGCCATAGTAACTCGGCCATGCGTTCTTCAGTTCGGTTGGTGCGGTGCACTTGAAAATCATCGCCACCATCTTCTAGCCGCCACTGTCACGGCCGGCACGATCGTTGTCGCCGTTTGCCGTCTTGCCGTTGTCAAATCGTTGCCGTCGTCGTCGTTGTCAAATCGTTGTCGTCGTCGTCGTTGTCAAATCGTTGTCGTTGTCGTCGTCGTCGAACGAGACACCAAACACCGAGCAGAGGCAGTGTTTTTCATTTTCTTGAAAGTCGTCGCTTTGCGTGGGGGTCGTCTGGCGCTTGCGTGAGGCCGGCCGGACGCACGGACGGACGGACTCCAATGATGGCCAATGAATGATGACCACGCGTCGTCAGGCCAGCTTCGCGCACGAAGGGCAGCGATACACGGCGACGACGTCAGCCAGTAGCCGCAGAGCATGAAGCAACGCATCGATGATAGAGACCAACGCATCACCAACGACTCGGGAAGCAGCAGCAGTGATAGTCGTAGTAGTAGTAGTAGTGGTACCAGCATAGACACCATCAACAGTATGTATACCATGAACACCCTCAATGACATCAACACCATCAACATTCGCAATGACATCAACACCGTCGACATAACCGGCGTCATCATCATCATGACGTCGAATATCATCAATGATCATCATCATCATCATGACGTCGAATATCATCAATGATCATCATCATCACCATCATCACTTTGTCGCAAGCCTATATCAATGTAAGTAACACGATTGATTCATCACTGTATAACGCTATCGCATTGTCATCATCATCAGCACCATCGACCGCATGATGAAGATGATGATTATGGCCATCGTCACTGCATACATCATCACCATCAACAGCAGCAGCAGCAGCGGCGGCATTATTATTATTATCATCATCATGACCATCACCACCAGCATACGCCCGGCCGAATGGTTGAAATTACCCTGGCCATTAACAGCAAATAGTTACCATCATCACCATGGTAACCGTCGTGCTTGGCACTGTTGTTATTGCTGCTGCCGCAAGCCAACATGCGTGCTTTTCTTTGTTCTTCCATCCCCCCATATCTCTCCACCCCCTCTCTCCCTCTCCCCTCTTCCACCCCATCTCTCTGCTTCTCCCTTTCCATCTTTTCCTCTCTTTATCCAGGCCATATAGGGATCGACCTAGAGAAACGCCGAAACAAATTGACGACGCAAAAGCAGAAGAAGAAGAATACGAAAAGCGGACGGAGTCCAACGCCAGGCACATGCCAAGCCGTTCGACGTGCAGCTAGCTGCACGTACACATGCACGGCCATGGGGACCGCGGTGGTGATGCTCATGCTCATGATGATGATGATGATGATGAAGATGCTGCTGCTGCTGCTGATGATGTTGGTGGTGAAGGACTGCAGGTGGCTGCGTGCACGTTCTTACGTACGTAACTGTAGACGTAGAAGTGAATCGACGCTAAAGGATGGCTTATTGACAGAGGCGACAATGAATCAGACGGACAAACGTCTATTGACGGGAATGGGCAAGTCAGAGAGAGAGAGAAAGACGAAAGCGATGTAGATAGAGAGAGAGAGAGAGAGAGAGAGAGAGAAAGAATGTAGATAGAGAGAGAGAGATCAATGAGATCGGAAGCGAGACGTCTAGAGAGATATGGCGACGGTATCGCGAGGCGAACACTCGAAGTTCTTGTTGGCATGACGTCGTCTCGTATGAGCTCGGGCGAGCTGTGACGATGATGATGAGCGAACGAACTGTGAACATGAGACAGCTCTGGTTGCTGACGAGAGCGAAAAGCGAGTGGGCGTGTTGGCCCGATCGGAGCGCGAATAGTAGTATCTAGCCGACACAAGCCAATAATATCTAGCCGCCGACACTAGCAAATAATATCTAGCCGACACTAGCAAATAATATCTAGCCGACACAAGCCAAGAATATCTAGCCGACACAAGCCAACAATATCTAGCCGACTAACTAGCCAGCAGCAGTTTTAAAGACGAAATAAACGTATTGCCAAACGGAGAAGATCAACAATGTGACAGAGAGGCGCCGGTGGGTGGCGACTTGCGTCTCGTCTCGTCTCGTATCGAACGACGAACAGTAAAACCAACATCAACAACAACTACGTCAGCGGCAACAACAGCTGCATCAGCGACGACAACAACAACAACAACAACAACAACAGCAGCGACGTATTATCTCCTAATAAATAATCGAACATAAGTAAACATTGCATCTTCTATGAAATCAATTAAATGATGAACATAGAGAGCGAAAGATGAGTGAAAGGCAACAACATTAATGGCGATCGATCATTCGATTCAATCGATTGTAAATAGAACGAAAGCAGACGTCGGACGTTGCACGGCTAGCAACAAAAAAGGCATTCTTCGGCAACGATTTTCACGGACTCGGCCGACGACCTGCAGCCAAAATAGCGGCAATAATAAATAAT
The DNA here is from genome assembly GCA_003439945.1 of Dermanyssus gallinae. Classification (NCBI taxonomy): domain Eukaryota; kingdom Metazoa; phylum Arthropoda; class Arachnida; order Mesostigmata; family Dermanyssidae; genus Dermanyssus; species Dermanyssus gallinae. The sequence goes on from QVRM01001382.1 coordinate 46,317, forward strand.
TAGCAAAATAAATAATATATATATATATATATATATATATATATATATATATATATATATATATATATATATATCTAATAAATATTATATAAATATATATACAGGGCCTACTAGAATTCGCCTAACAAACATTGGGATCTAGTACAAGTCGGCAAAAAAACCGTGTGTTCTAATGGGACAAGCGGGCGGAAATCCAATGACTGGGACCCTTGCATTCGCAGATTTAGTGAAGATATGGCAAGATGAAAAGCTCGATACAACCACTTTGGTAATTTCGCTCTCACTCCAAAAGAAGACAATCCGCCCCTTTGTTCTATTGAAATGTTTTTATCGCCGAGTTGTACTAGACCCCAAAGTTTGACCCCGTATATATGCACGCTTGAATACAACGTGCGCATACCCACATGTACGCGTGTCAAAACGGCCGAAAATGCTCCCTCTTAATATACCGCATCGAAAAAAATGCATATATATACACATATAGAAACTACAAGTGATGTCCGTGCGCACTGCTATTGCGCTCTTCCATTTGAAGATCGCACCAATTGCTTCGTACGGCATAGAGGTCATATGGACGAAGCTAACGCCGGCTAACCTGACTACCCTTGATGGAGTTAAATCCGCGTTTCTGAAGCGAGTGCTTGGGGTGCACAGCTCAGCTCGGAATAGACTCGTGTACTTGTTGGCAGATACCCCGCTGTTCGTAGAGGACCTGAAGAGGCGACTGAATCTCCCTGCGACACCATGATACGATCGTTTCATCAGTGAATACGAAGTTAAAATAGCAGAAATTGATTCCGAATTTTACACAGTTGGGGCAATGACATCAGATTCATGGAAAGATGTAAGTAGGACTAACCGCCATATTGTTACGCGATTTGCAGTGCACGGGTATCACCACGTCGTGTGTCGCACAGTGGGATTCCATGAGCCGAATGAATCTTGTCATTGTAAAAATTGTAGCAATTCATGTTCAAAGTATCACGCCACTCACTGTATATATTTCATCTCGTTATCACGATTGGCGAATGCTTCTGGTAACTTATCGCTGTAAATATGTGTGTTACGGCTTATTTGTTGCCAACGTGTTTGTTTGTATGTAGGTATAGATTAGGTATTGTTTTACCCAACATGGTGTGAAAATAAATGAACGAATATTACACATATATATGCATATACATATAACAGGTACATTCAAAGAGCGCGCACAACAAGTTCGGATAGAACTTCCACTGCCCTATAATGATACGCCCTCATGCTCCTCATCAAGATGTCGATGACGATGTTAATAAGGAGCATGAAGGCAACCTTAGGAAGCTGTTCGTCAGCTTCATGCATGCTCCTTGCTGTGTTCGCCGACATCTGATGCCAGACATAGTTAAAATTTTAGGCAGCGGTCAATTGGTCGCATGCCTGCGAATGATCCTAGACTATGGCAACTCATACAGGACTACGTCTAAAACGTCATGAACACAAACACGGATTCTCAGTGTATGTCACGAAACACAAACACGGATTGTAGTGCATGTATCATCCCTCGTTAATGAAAAAAAACGTCTCATCTGATAAAGTATTCTACAGACGGCTCTTCTAAAGAGTCTACAACAGGATTCAGTACACAGAGTGCCGCACGATAAATAAACAAGTTCCAGTGAAACAGCAAAAACTATGCTAAATATGATGCAGAAATATACCAGTATGTGTGCGTAGATGGATCGATGAATGGATGTATAAGGTGAACGACAGAATAACAGAATACTGATACTTGTTAAAGATCGAGACGCCGCGCGTCACTATAGTTGCCTAACAAATAGCGTAAGTCGTCTGAGTGCGTTCGTTGTCTAATCCGGTCCGCCAATCGCTCAAGGCTTCAAGCTATCAGTTCTGGGAAAGGGATATGCACAAAAGCAGGTGTGCAGAAATATGGAAAAGCCGAATCGAAACGCATGCAAGGCAGCCAACGAAAAAGCTAGCTAGAAAGGGGCCCCGCATAAACGCAAATTTACCAGAAAAAAATAACAAACACAATGCCCTACCTTTTCTACTCTCTGCACGAATATAATCATCTATATTATGCATGCGTTACGATTCCATCGTCACAACTTCACAGCGGGTGTTAGTTCCAACTAAAAAAAGAGCTCGGCCACTATTTATGTATACCCGGTATGCCGACTGCCCTGGTGCTTCTGCTGCTGATGCGGATTACCTAAGGGCCTATTATCATATACAGATCACTCAGATTACAAAGCAAAGAACAAAGCTAAGTCGGGTTAGCTATGCGGTTATAGATTGTCCTTTCTGCCAATTTGCCTGGATCGCTTCAGAACGCTGTTCAAGTATTAGAAGATACTTCCGGCAGGCTATTTACCATTCGCCATCGGTGGCAACTAATAATATGGTTACTGATTATCTTCATACACGTCCTATGGAAACTGTACAGTGTAACAGTTACTACTGTTACACTGTACAGTGACAGAGCTTTTCAGGGCAACAATGATTGATTTTGTTACACAGCTTAAGATAAGCTTAGTATAATGAACGTAGTGAAAGGCGCAAATATTCGGGTGAAAGAATCGAAATATTTTACACTAGTAATACAAATGATGGCGACAACAGTTACTAAGAGCATCAGCAGCAGCAACAACATCAATAACAAAAATAAGAACAACAACAACATATCAGTAACAACACCAGCAATAACGACGACGACAACAACAATAACAACAACACCGACTGAAACTGAATTCTGATAAAAACGATGGCTGCGATAGGCATAGCTCTACACATCGCAGACGACTTTATTCCTTGCCATGGTGTTTCGCATGATACCAAATCCATCTTTATCATCATTGTCATCATCAAGTTTACTCAACTTTTGATGAGAGTTATGCCATATTTAAGAAATAGTTAATGAAGAGAGCGTTTTTAGACCAACAATCACAAGTGGTCGATGGTTTTCTTAACTCAAGAACGAGAAAGGGATAAACATAGCTAACATTGGTCTGATATATTGTATTTATAACAGCGACACGAAATAATGCAATTATATTCTATGCATAAATTACATAATGATAGCCACCAAACACATGGCATCGCGTAACTTTTGCCGTACCTGTGCTGATGGGGCCGAGTGTCCTTAATGTAATGTGGATTATTATTATTATTATTATTATTATTATTATTATTATTATTATTATTATTTATTACATGTTAAACGATGTTACAGTTGAGAGGTCTGAACGTATTATTGCAAAGTTTTTTTTTAAATATCTAGTTATTATTATTACTATTATTATTATTATTATTATTATCATCATCATCATCGCTATAGATAATGGCGGCTTACTAATTAGCGCAAGTGTCGTGTTAATCAGCTATAAAAATGCTCATTTGCATGTGCTCTGAGACTGTGTCGCAGTGCCGCAGTGGTCCTCTGCTCGCGTGGCCTACATGCTGACGAGCGGTAGAGAGACTAGGCTAAACTCGACAACCACGACACACGGAGTCGCTATCAATGAGCATGTGTAGCTACCTAGCCAGCGAACACCAAAGCTGGCTGGCCGATTGCGGGCTGTAAATGTATACTAGGGGGGCGGGGGGGGGAGCTGCCCGGGGCACCCCTGGAACCAGGTCAAGGTAACCAACACCCCCGAGCCTGAGTAGCAAACCGGATCACGGCTCCTGTGTAGTGTATGGTAGAAACGCACTCGCCAAGCACCGTCGAACTTACCGCACCCATAAATATGCGCACCGTCGAATGTCAACAAAAACGCAATGCCTCTTCACACTTTCTATCCATCTCTTCTAATCTTATATGTATATATATATATATATATGTATATATATATATATATATATAAGCGGTAACGCCACGGCGGTGCTTGGCGCATTGTTCAGGTGGTCCACATCGGGTCTGGACCCAGGGCTGATGTAGTTTGTCAACACGTTCACTGGGGAACAATTGTTTACACCCCATTATATATATATATATATATATATATATATATATATATATATATATATATATATATATATATATATATATATAGACAAATGGCAGCTTCGGCAAGAAGGCCAAATAACCAAGAACGATTAAAATTAAGGGGGAATATCTCACAACACGACGAGTCACCAGCATCTACTTGTGCTTCGAAGCCGCATAGTTGCACTGGTGCAGGTCATGTCCAAGCTCATCTGAATGAACAGCTAAAGTCATCGTGCATAAATAAATAATAATGATCTAGAAAATTGCTCATGTTCACAAGAAACACTGTGCCAAATGACAGATCACAGTCACAAACAGCTGACGTGTTTAGATCATACGGCTTGGATTTGGTTGCCTGAGTACATGACTAATGTCCAAGCAATATATATATATATATATATATATATATATATATATATATATATATATATATATATATATATATATATAAATGCCAGTTTAAACAACAGACATCATCTTTCCTGTCTATGTGTGACTTAGTTTTGACTACGACAAACCCAAAACTGACAAGTCGTTCAACTAAAGCTGGCTAACCTATACAACGCAGATCTGAGAGCTCGCACATATATTCAACAATCACCAAATGTCCCGAGAAGGCTAGATTGGCACCTGTGCTTCATGTCGAAGTGTACGTAAAATGTTATATGAAAACTTTATAAATAATGTTATATAAAAACTAACCGTTTATTATAACAACGACTTAAACCTCAGCTTAATGCCAACATGATGCGCCCCACTCAGTTGAAGATCTGTTCAACCATATTCAATGTACACACATACACACGACCATCTTCATTCGTCATGAGATTCATTCGTAAAAACGGCTGTCAATCATCAATTATTTTTGATAAGCAAGTTATGCTCTGAGCAATGTGGGACAATACGATATCTCCCAATCTACACCCGCGCGCGCGAACGAGAGAGAGAGCATTTGTCGCGTTCCGCTAACCCAGTTTACGCTGCAAATATTAATTGCTCGCTAGTGCCCTCTTCGGGCTCGATAGACCTGCACACAGATCGGGTAGAGAGAAAGAGAGACACACGGGTAGAGAGATAGAGAGAGAGCTCCCGGATAGTTACCTAACGGCCCAAAAGCAAGCTAATATGAGGGGAGTAGTCCTGCAGTCCTGGATACCCACTCGACTAACAGCCAGTAAAATCAGCGTAATTCGTTACCAGGGCCGAGGAGAACGCACAGCGTCCACAGCGGACCCGGGTCAGCGGCGGCTACGGAGGTGACAATGGTGACCTGGGCGCCAACCAAGGTCACAACAATAGATTAGGATGACGTTGATGCGTTTCACAGGGGGGAGAACATTGTCAGTAGACGGAAAAGTAGACTAGGTCTCTCTACTGGGGCTATCAGCGTGGTTAGCAAGTGGAGTTTCTATCTCTCCCCCCCCCTCTCTCTCTCTCTGTGATCTACTACAGGAGTCTCTATAGCCTCCCTCTCTTGCTCTTTGTTTGTGTGCGTCCTTCATCTATTAACTAGGCTCAAAATTCAGCCGGCGATCATCAACTGGGCGTCGATTAACGCCATACCTCCTACCCCTTTCGATGGCCTTGAGGGTCAGCCGAATTCTTCCGGTCTCTGATGGCGTTTGTGTCCCTGTGCTAGGGGCTGGAGAGGCGAGTGGATGGCGTGACCGATATGTCATATGACGATCAATTAATATTATTATTGTTATTCTTATTATTATGATGGTTGTTGTGCGCAGATAGGCATGGTGCGCCGATCAGCCCAGCGGCGTGCTCTCCTGTGTGCATCCCTTCCAAGGACTGGTACGATGACAATGACTCGAAACCCCATTCTACGCCTTTCTCCCTCTCTATCTCTCTCTCTCTCATTACCTTGTGGTAGTTGCAGCGATACCTCCGACCCAATTTCTTAACAAGTTTCGTAGACTCCAGTGCAATCGGACCAACGGTCGCTACAGCGACAGGCTGAACTACAGATTGCGACCATATTACAGCGTATTTCTTCTATTTTCAGTCCTCCTCGGTGAGCCGGACGCCCGCACTAAACTCACGGCTCGTGCGCTGAACGTAGCTTCTGGCCAGTGCACATGACACCGCAACATCCCAGACAAGGAGACGATCACGTTCCCACAGGTGAAAATTTTCCGTCGGGGGTCAGCGGGCTATCCCGACTGAGACCGACAGGTTATTTCACTGCTGGAATGTGGGCCGAGTGAAGAACAAGGCAACAGATCACATCGTTAATGGCGAAGTGACGTGACTGGCTCCCAGCGCTGTAGCGACACGACAAGGCGCACTCATCGGTGCCGCTTACTGGAGCTCTGCTTGTTGTATGTTGTATGAGTGCGCAAACTACCTCTCCCAACTGCAAGCCAGAAACGATGCGGAGTTTGTTGTTGTACAACGTCGTTTCCAGCTGCGGCGAAAACTTGAAGCCACTTGCTACCTAATTGTTGAAGGCACGCTTTAAGGCGAGCCCTCCCAGAGTTGTCAAACGCCTGATTTTGTAGGTCGCGTTGAAGTCGAGATAAAATGACTTGATACAGAGATACTTGTGTAATGTGCTCTGGCATTAAATCCCACTGGTCGCAAAAGTCAGCGAGAGCAGCTTGTGTTGAATCGATACACCAACTTTCGGTCCCGGGTGTGCCGATGGCGATAACTCGCTGCTTTACTTCGGAAAACGAGCCCAGGTTAGAACGATATCGACCCTCTGGGCACCCCCAAAACCACTAACTCAATGTCAAAGTGGGGATGATGCAGGGTCTGCCGGAGTACCTCATCAAACTGCTGTAGTAATCGTAATCGCGCCTCCTGAAAGCTGGCAAAAAGCGCTGTTGTTATATTATGCGGGGTGTGGAGAGACTATGTCTCAGTAGGTACAGTGCCGGTGCGTGTCTAAGGCGTTGAATCGCCGGAACCATCGGTTGTCGTTCGCGGGTTTCCTTCCTGAGCACATCATTCGCCGCTTCTGTGAGTCGCGTACACAGTATTTCCAACTTGTAAACTTTTTGGGCTAACGCTCAGCCAAGAATTAACGTCCACAAGGCTGCTTTTCGCTCTGCTTCATAGACGGACCCCCATAAATGCAAATGTGCAACAATGGGGCTCGAACCCGCGCACCTGTGTGTCTCCTCCGGTCGCGAGGCGCAGGCGAATGCACCACGCCAGTATTTCCAACTTGTTTTCGGTTGCCTCTCTGATGTTTGCTAGCAGCTCCCTCACCAACAGTACTGATTCTGTGCGGGTATCTTGAAGGAGTAAGAATACCTGACACTTACCGTCATGCAGGCGCAAGCCTGAATCAGCCTCAAATGCTCTGACTTTTTTTATATTATTTGATTTGTCGTCGAGCTATCGCCGTCTAATGTGGCGTCGTCTGGATACCACGGCCACAGTTCCAACACTAGCCAGGCCTGGAGGTCAGAGATGGCGACAGTGGGGGTGTCGGACTTGGCAGCGAGGGTGTCGGACTTGGCGGCGAGAGTGTCGGACTTGCCAACGGGGGTATCGTACTTGCTAACGGGGGTGTCGGACTTGCCAACGGGGGCGTCGAACTTACCAACGGAGGTATCGGTCTGGGCAGCGGGGGCGTCGGACTTGCCAACCGGGGCGTCGGACTGAGCAGCGGTGGCGTCGGACTTGCCAGCGGGGGTGTCGGACTTGCCAACGGGGATGTCGGACTTGCCAACGGGGGTGTCGGACTTGCCAACGGGGGTGTCGGACTTGCCGCTCAACGTGTCTTCGACGCAGCAAGACCTCGGCCCGGCTTGCCGGTGCGTCAGCACTTCATCATCACGTCATCGAAGACCGGAGCTGCACTCGAGTTTCGAATCAAATGCAACGGCTCTGCTAGCCATTGTTGTTGTTGTTGCTGCTGGCGTTGCTGCAATATGCCCGCTTTACGATGCCCCTCTCCCCCCC
>QVRM01001383.1:0-63095 GCA_003439945.1 Dermanyssus gallinae
CCAATTCAGTTCATTAGGGCTTATGAAGCACTATTTCATGCATTGCTGGCTATCGTCTTAGATGATGTGCTTGCATCCATATGCGCTTCCCTCCATGCCAGCGCAGTCATATATATATATATATATATATCTATATATATATATAATCTATATATATATATATATATATATATATATATATAATATATATGTATATATATTGCACTTAGAGCAATCTGAGTGTCGATATTTATAGAGTACGCAAACAGTAAACGTGCATGGAAGTGTTTATGCGATTTTGTGTTGTGCCGACACAAAACCGACACGCTGAGCAAACGCGACATCTGCACGTAATTTGAATCAACGAACTACTTACTGTATGCGGCACGATGGCTGGCTATCTACGATGGCAGTCTGGCATCTGCGTAGGATCAAGCGAGAACGAAACGGCGCGCAGTTGCGCTACTACCGAGGCTTGCCAAATCGAAATCGATCCGAGTAACTCCGGGAAAATGTGTTTCGAGGCATGCCATACAATTTTAAGAGCCTGTGGGGACTGGGAAAGACGGAGCACATGGGTTTAGTGTGCCTGCGAGTCTCGCACTAGTCAGCAAGTAGCACTGCTAGCTGTCGGCCAATCGGGTGGCTCAAACAAAAACCGAAACCTCCTATGTACGAAGCGGTGGAACGAAAAGTCAGTGAAAATCGCTCAGATCAGCAACCCCCCTGAACGGGCGGCTTCTCGAGATGGTGTGCAGGTATCGAAATCGCGCCACGCTTTCTCGTTGCTGAAGAAAAAACGTGCACTGGCAACCACAATTAATGACGTCGTGCACCAGTTGTGGTGGTCGGTCGTTCCACTTTTTTTGCGTGAGGTTTGGGAAAATGCTTATGCACGCCCAGCGCTGATGTGGAGGAGCGCGTGGGGTAGTGTGGACTCCCCGATCGGTCCCACCTAGAACGGTCTCACCAAATCTCGAAACTATCCCTCGCCGCTCCACTTCGCGGTCCTTTCACCTTTTAAGAAGTCCCTGAATAGTTGAACACGTTGGTTTTCTAAGTAGATTTAGCTTTTTCAAACATGTCGGTTGAGGAAAAGAAAGTTCTAACTTAGAGGTGCAATTGCCGTCGGGGTATTCTCCGTATAAATGGAGGAGGTTTCTGAAAGAACGCGTAATGGTGCAGTCAATATGCGCGCTCCTTGACTCATAATCGCGTCTGTGCTCAACCGTGCCAAAACGTACTGTTCTCGAAGCGGCCCGTCCATTGGAACGAGCCCGCAGTGTGGGCCCTTTGTGCTCTGGGCAAAGCAGATAGTTCGTGTCTCCGGGGCACCTCAACTCGCAAGCGCACACGTTACAGTTAAGCTTGACTGATTGAACTGAGATGGCTTAGTTAGGCGTCTTTTAGCGCCTAAAATCATCGAATATTGAAAACTCAGAAGGTATAATGCAATATCAATAACAACTGCTTGAACAACAACACAACAACATCGAAATAAACGCTTTAAAACAACACATCTATTATTTCCTATAGCCGTGTGCGACGTAATGATGATCCAACCTCTCTCTTCTCTCTCGGTTCCGTATTCTAGATATACACTAGTGTTACAGTTTTGTTGGGTTTTTTAGTAAACTTCAGATTACTCTTCGGGTCTCACTCTAGATCCTCACAAGAAGGTTAGCGGTTACTGTTTCGCTTCTTGTTGGGTTCTCCGAGAACAATATAGGAGGGCATGACCTAAATGCAACACGAATAGCGCTACTTTATGGCGAAGTGTTGATTTTACGTTTACTTAAGCTTTTTTCTTAGTATGTTGCGTTTCCATTAAAGCATCCGATCAGCGACATATGTGCTAATAATCACTTAACCTGTTTGGAAACGTGGCGTGCGACGTTATAGCGACTGGCTGGCGGCGAACGGACGCAGGATTTCTATGCAGATCACAACAACAGTAACAACCAAGCATGGAATGCAAGTTGTGACCGAGTGCCGATTATAACATTTACTGCACTACCTGACCGGCTTTGGGAAGACGCCGTTTCTAAGTCATAGATTCTTTTGCCGTATTCCTTCATGACTACATGACTCTCTAGACTAGATCGCCACGAAGAACCAAGTAGAGCCGACATGTACGAACGAGTAATATCGAGAGCTGACATGACAGTGCGATTCGAAACGAGGACGAAACCACTCGAAGTAACAAACGAACGCTGATCTATATGCTAGCCTATAGTTATGTTATGACTTATATGTTAGTGTACACTTTTGTTATGACCTATATATTAGTCTAGACCTATATAGTAGTAGTAGTAGTATTTAGGACGGTCACAAAGTTTGCTTCGCGAATATTGAACAAGTCAACAATATTTATCGTCCTTCACATGATCGTTGTAGATTACTATAGTTGTCGAGCTCGGTGTCGTGGTGTACTCGCTTGCGCCTCGCGATTGGAGGAGACACATAGGTGCGCGGGTTCAAGCCCCACCGTTGCACATTTGTATGGGTCCGTCTATGAAGCAATGCGAAAAGCAGTCCCGTGGACGTTAAATCTTGGCTGAGAGTCCGCCCGAAAAGTAGATTACTGTAGTTCATCTAACGTATTTCTTCGCTTCTGGATATTGCTATATATATAGATTACTTGCTAGTCTAGTCTTCTAACGAACTAAGGTAGCTAACGATGCACAAGCTATTCGCAGTTCTAATTTGCCCCACAAAGTGCCGCTCTATAATCGGCTCCAAGCGATTCCTCGTTTTGTACGCCGCTCCCGCCATCCTGTGAGTGCGGAATTTCGAGTGTTATAACAACAAGAGACTGGAAAGCGAGTACTTAGATGTACTTAGTTTTGGCATTTTGAGAGAAACCGGGATGGCCTGAATTACAGGGCAGGTTTATAGGTCTCTGTGCATTCGCCGTATACAGCGTTTCAAACTATACCGATTAATGACATAATACTGCCGCCGGTTCTGCGAATTGGTTGCGTAAATAAGCTGGTGGAAGTCTCGGTGAATACCGAGCTTACTGCGAGCATATGTAATAAATAGTAAATGTAATCATATTGAGTAGGGCAGTCGAACACGACAACAAAGCTGGATGAGTCTTGCTTAGACCGCTGCGCAATATGAGGGCATAGAACATTCACTCTTGCTTTTACGCATAACTACGAACTCATGTTATTTTTCTTTAAATCCAGTAATTACGAGGTCAATCAGTTGTCCGCCAAATTCGACGTCGCTTTTTAGGATCTGAGTTAACGAATTTATCGATGTAAAGGACCCACTTCTTTATGGATAATAGCCAGGCCCATTGTTATCATATTAAAGCGTTGGTAGTGACCAAATAGTACATATCCAGGCGAACGGCAACTGTCCGGGACTGAGTTTTATTCTACTACAACTGAATGTCACTGTCTATTATATGGTCTCATTTGCGCCAAATATTATCATGAGGCATGTCGGTCAGCGTTAGCTGCTTGAATGTTGGGTGGGTGATATTTCGCGGAAATTACTAGACAACTTCTGATATATATGTTCAAGATGAACGGAAACGAATGCCGTTTTCGAGCATTATTGAAAACGTGTAATGTAATGTGTTTGTAAGAACACCTACATATAACGTAATATTAAATCAATCAAAAGAAAATATACGAACGCAAGCACTAACGACACATATATCGGCATTACCATAATCATCACCATCAGCATCGTCAGAAGCAATTGCCACGACTAAGTCGTGTCGCGAGTATATGTATAGAGTTGCTTTGGCTGTAAAGCTTACTGCTAAATGTTGAACAAGCAATAAGAATGTATTCGATCATGTTGTGTTTCTGGCTGCTGCGTCCATGGAAGCATATGAAAAAAGCTAAAAGTGCAGCGACACAACGCTTGTCTGATGGAAAGGAACGTTACGAGGTTTTGTTTGCGATGGCGTTCGTTGAAAACGGCTAACATTGCGTAGTTAATCGTTAAGCGACGGTACATCTGCAGTGTTACCTAGCTGTAAGCGAGGCGAAGATACTACAATACCTACTATACAGAGGTTCTACAGCCAGAAACCTTATCCCACGTCGAGGTGCCTGCTCCATTGACACACGTCCAATACCATTCGCACAACCGATCGCTGGTGCATTATGAGCTACACAGCTATCAAACACCAAACGATTGCGCTGGGAAACACGGCGGCTAGGTAATGAGCGAAAAATTTGCGCTTCGATCACGCTTCCGTGCGCATCCGATCGTAGCCGAGCAACCACTATCGAACACTAACTAGTCTACTCTAGAACTGATCTACTATATACTAACTGATGCAACCAATCGTTTCCTCGATCGCACTACCAAAGTAAACGACACCGATGAAGCTGGCTGTAACATGGATATTTCCAGAAAATCTAGAATAATTGAAACTGGTTGTAACAAGGATATTCCAATAAAAACGAAAACCACTGAAACGAAAGTTGTAACATGAATATTCGAATAAAAACAACAGCCATTGAAACTAAGTATACATTGTTACTCATAAAAGGGGCGGCTCCGAACAAGCTATATGTGCTTAATGGAGCTTGAAATTAATGTGTGCAATTATCTACAAGAAATGTCAATCAAAAACAAACAGTTGAAACAGTTGAACAGTAGTTCGCAGGGACCCAAATGTCATGGTCCGACCGTGAATGATTTGAAATTGAATGAACAGTAGTTGTAACATGAATATGTATTAATTTAACAAAGAACATAAGAAGAAAAACCCTAGCGTAGAAGCAAGCTCCCAGTGAGTCAGAAGACAACAACAACAACAACATATTAGAGAGGGGGGTCGTCCTCCACCAGAGCGAGAGAGAGAGCGAGAGAACCCCTCCTCTCGATCCGCGCGACACGCGCATTGCCGAATTTGAAATTGCGCGCCAAACCGCGGAGCGATCTAGCAAAAGAGTATTGTTGCCGCTGCCGCCGCTGCTGCCGCTTTGTGTTCTCGGCTCCTCCTTGGTGGTAGGTAGGTTGGTTGGTGCCGGTAGCAGCGGTCTTCGGCTGATGTCCTCCTTCTCATTTGCAGCTCTGAATCTCATTTGTTTGTTGCCTCCTCTTCCTCCTTGATCCTTGTCCGGCCTCCTGATCGGTCCGGCGTCCTGATCGTCTCCGACGATTGACGACCGTCTTGCTAACGTCGCGTGAGCCGGCGCGCCTTTCCATCCATAGAGAGAGAGACGGAACTTTGACGACATTCCGGACATTCGGACATTCCGACGATGCATTAGAGTAACTGCTCACCTAACCGGCACAACCTGGCCTGAAGTTAGTGTGAATTTTTCTTTTTATTACTATTATTATTATTATCATTATTATTGTCTCTATTAGCTGCAGCAACAGCAGCACCAGTAGCAGTATTATCACTCGTCAGTCATAGGAAGGCAGTGACGATTAAATACAACAGTAACTCTCCGTTGCGTGAATCGTTGCGTACCGTCGTTCTAGTCCAGCACTGTCAGATTCTGTCAGATTGTCAGCGATTGTCACTCGTACATCTATAGTCTGTCCAAAAAACAAACAAGCCCATGCTGCTTTTCTCAGCGGTGTTTGCTAATCATCATACATCACAACGCATTACTACATGAGGTGAATCACAGATGAACTCGGGCTGCTGAGCCGGTTCGACTGTCTTGTTCTTCTTGTTGTTGTGGTTCCTCTTCTGTTCGTGTTGTTGTTGTTGTTGTGGTTGTCCTTGGTGTTGTTGTTGTTGTGGTCGTTGGTGTTGTTGTTGTTGTGGTCGTTGGTGTTGTTGCTGGTGTTGTTACCGGCTCGGAGTTGCCCGAGGTCGAAGAGTTTCTGCCATTTGTTATTTGGTTTCTGATGCTGCTGCTGCCGTGTTACAATTGCAATTCGTCGCAATTGTTCGCATCATCAATATCGCAGCGCAGCAAAAGAAGCATCCCCATGACCACCGAAAACAGCCGGTAAGAGTCGGTGTGATTAGCGCAGTGGTTGAACGGCTGCCCGTCCCGCCCCGTGGCAGATAGACGACAGGCAGTGAGAAGGCAGAGAGGTTCCGCTGCTAAAAGAGAATCAGCTGCGAGTTGAGCCAGTTGTTGCCAGCAAACGATCTGTAGCGACCGCAATAGCAGGGGGGGAGCGGCGGCATTACTGGTGTGGGGTGGTGGAGGGGTGATGGTTGTGTAATGGTGGTGGTGGTGGTGGCAGTACCCTTCCCCCCCGTGATTCTTCGCGTGTCTCCGCATGCAAACCTACATCGTCGATTGTGCTTGGTTTGGTTTGATGAAAACATTGCGAACTGTCTCCGCATTGTCCTCCCCTCAGCATCTCGGCATTTCTCGTTCGGCGTCTCCCGGAGCGTCTCTCGAGTCTGTGCCAGTACTGCGGGGTAAGTAAGGCGGTTGTTGTGCCATTACTGCAATGTAGGACGGTGTATCTGTACTGCAATGTAGAAAGGTGTATCTGTACTGCAGTGTAGAACGGTGTGCCAGTACCAGCGTTACACCACGACCACCACCACCGACGACAACAACAATAACAACAACTACAGCGAAAATTATTATTACTGCAACTATTAGTATCTCAAGTTCGGATGCGGCGGCGGCGGCGAACTCTTATTAGTTGTTTCACGCCGGGTGTTGGTTAGTTACAACAAGAACAACGACAACAACAACAACAACAACTGGAACAGCCCCAACGACAAGAACAACGACAACAACAAAAACTGGAACAGCCCCAACGACAAGAACCCAAACAACCCCGCGACAGCTAGAACAACGACCCCCACAACAACAACAGCAACAACAACAATGGCAGCAGCAGATATCACAGCTGCCAACACATCTGTACGCGATAAAAGCGGTACAAGTAACTACTGATCGATTGAACGAACGGACAGCAAGTTTGAAAGTTGAGGCCTCAGCAGCCGCATCAGAACAATTTGGTGGAGAAGACAAGTAAGGAACTTACTGGAAAACAAGCAACAACCGACCCAAAATACGGACTGTCGAATAATGAATAACTCGATGAGGAGTGAGCTATCGGCACCGTGGATTTAAACATTCACATGTATATATGAAGTAACTCGTTGGCGTGCGAGAAGACAACAGAGAGATTTTTTCGTGCATCAGCTTTCGAGACGACTGGAGACGGGGATTATTTGTGTGCTAGCAAGAAACCGCATAAGCAAGAGAGAGAGAGAGAGATAGCGCGAGGAAAAAAGTGTGTGTTGGTGGCGATTTGCCGGAGGACTTCGTTCGCCAGGAAGCGTCTCCGCTGGCATTGTCGTTGCCTTTGTCGCAGTTGATTGATTGATTGAAGGTAAGTTAGTTGCGAGTTGCGAATTGTGACGATCGCTGTGCTGGGTGGGCGCCGGGAGCCGTCGGTGCTACCGGATATACCGGAAAAAAAGCATCCAATCTAGAAGTTCTCGCAGTAGCAGCCGCATGTGGTAAAGATTAAGCTTTTGTCCGGAAGATCTAACCTAGTGAGTACATGAGCACATGCTGACAGCTGCCCCGAATGTCATCAGCAGCAGCAGTAGTGTCCTGATTCCCGTCGTTGTTGTTCTTGCGATTGTAGCTGGTGTTGCTGTTGCAGCTGGTGTTGTTGTTGTTGCGGTTGCAGCTGGTGTTGTTGTTGCTGGTTTTGTTGTTATTGCGGTTGCAGCAGGTGTTGTTACTGCTGCTGTTGTTGTTCTGGTTGTTTTGTTCAGACATCGTCGCATCATTACATCGGGTGACAGACCGACACGTCCTGCTTTATGATGGCCTCCTTCGACGTTGCCGTTTCATTTAGGTTGTTGATGCCGGCACAACAGGCGCCAGTTCGTTAGTTCTGCGGCTGCTGCTGCTGCTGCTGTTGTTGTTGCGGCTGTGGGGTTGCTGCTCCACCGCCTCAGTGGTTATCATCATTTAGTTAAGAAGCTTGACTAGTGCAGCCCTCACCTTCCACCCCCAGTAATTACTGTTCCTTCGGCATTTTACTCTGCACCCCCGGCCCCCCATTCCCCCGTCGTCCGGCGTCCCAGATGACAACAGTCGGAGTCAGTTGTCATCAGCTGAGTAAGAACGAATTATATAGAAATCAATTCAGTTCAGCTACTCACTGACTAGTTGTTGATTAATCGAATTAAAGCGATTGTTTTCGCAAGTCCATTTGCGTCCATGATGCACATGCGTTGCCGGCAGCTACCAGGAGCCGCCTTGTGTCTAGTGTACTACTATTCGAGAGGGATACTTACACTCTTCCCTATCTCCTAGCCCTTGCCGTTCGTTTCTACCCACTACTAAAACCTGTGTCCGCCCTCCTCCGGAACCTCCTTAGGCTGCTTGCTGCTCGCAATCATTGCGCATGGCATTGGCATACCTCGGTAAGCGTGCGGTGCATGGCGACCATGTGCAATTTTAGTAACGTATATAATATTACAACAACAACAACAACGACGACGACGCAACAACAATAATGGCGCGTGGTCACTTCGTCTTGGATGGATGGCTGCAGTTTCGTCGCAGCTGACGCGCTAGTTCTTGCGGTTGTCATTGGCATTGTTGTTAGATTGTTCGTTCAGATAGTTTCCACAGAGGGTGGAGCGCCGGGTTTTCGTTCACATAAGCCTTCGTACAGTTGCCGTGGTCTATATATATATATGTATTGATGGTAGTAGACGCACGCGTTGCTTGTCGCAAACGCTTGTTCCCTGATTATCGCCGAAGTGCGTTTGAGTCGTGCACCGTCGAGGCTAACCACTTTCACACAGTTTCTCTCTCTATCTGTTCTTTTCTCTACTCTCTCTCTCACACACAAACATTTTACGTGTGTCCTCTTCTCTCTTAGTCTGGGTATGGTTGTGGGCTTGTGTGTACGGTGTTTTGGTGTACGGTGTATGAACATTGCGGCCTTTCGCTAGGTAGGTAAGTGCAACGCGCGCTCTGCGTTCTCTTGTTTCTCGCGTTCAATCTTGGGTGTTGTTGTTGGCGACGCTATTGTTGTTGTTGGTGTTAGCGCTATTGTTGATGTTGTTGTTGCTGTTGGCGCTATTGTTGATGTTGTTGTTGTAGTTTTTAACACTGTTATAGTTGTTATTGTTCATGTCGTTACTTTGATGATCGAGACGCTGCTCTCATTCGCAACGTGATGCCATGTATGTTGCGGTGCGAGATGTGGTGCGTGAATGATGCTGGTAGTGACTTTGACGACGACGACAACAACAACAACCGCAACAATGACTCGGATGGAAAATATGGATTGATGACAAAGAAGTTATCAATGAAGACAGCGTCGACGAGAGACGCCGACTACGTTGTTTCCAAAGGCAACGAGCCTCCTTTCGTCAGAGGTCTCATACAGTCTCCTCTCATAAGACAATGAATGATACAGTGACCACGATGATAATGATGATCGTGATATATCGTTGTGCTAGTATGCTACAAAACGAAAACGACGACGATGACGACGCTAATGTGGGCAGAACGCGCTGTGAAACCCGCAGAAGCAGTGTGTGCGTGTGCATTTTTCGGCACTTCTGCATAAGCTGGAGGTGGGCTGAAGAAGTTCAGCAACAACAACAACAGCAATAACAACAACAATCGCAGCAGCAGCAACAACAGTAACAGCAATAGCAGCAGCAGGAACAACAGTAACAGCAACAGCAATAGCAACAACAACAACAAGAGCAACAACCGAAGAAGCCTGGCCCACATGACGGACCAGGGCGGACAGGTCCTGTTGGTGGGCAACAAGTTCAGGACGGCAGCCGCGGCAGTGGCGACCTTCGGGGATCTAGTTGTCGCGCGAGTGGCACAGTAGCAGCGGCATCGGCGGCCTGTGGCGGTGGCATGAATAGCATTGGCTGTAGTAGTAGTAGTAGTAAAGGTAGCAAAAGCCGACCAGACAGCGAGAGGAGTGGAGTGATTGGTGTTCTTTCTGTCTGTCTGTCTATAGCTGTGGTAGCAGCGGTGGAGGTGGTAGCTGGTTTAGTAGTTGTGATCGTCGGCGCTGGTTGCGTCCGTGCGTGCGTTGCATGCTTGCGATGATCCTGCAGCTGTCGCTCGGAGGCGGTGGCTGCGGTGGTGGCGGCCGTGTCATGACGATGTCGTGACGATGTTTCGTGTTCGTTCCGACGTTCCTGTACGAGGTTCCTGTACGACGACGACCGCTACAACTAGAACTCGTGCCCCTTCTACTAGCAGCGCTGCCACCGTTCAGACCGGGGGGTTTTGGTCGTTCTGTGGCCCGAGTTGGTGGTAGAAGTGAGCGAACCAGTGCTGCTGCTGCTGGTCGGTTGGTTGAGTTGGAGACAGCGTGACAACCCCAACCCCCCGCGCTTCCGTACTAGAGCGCCGGTGGCGGCGGCGGCAACATCAATAACAGCAGCAGCAGAAGGTAGTCTTCATTGTTTTGTTGCTCTCGAATGAGATGAACAGCTAGTTAGATAACAACGACAATAAGATGAACAACAGCGGTTGTAGCAGCAGCAGCAACAACAACAACAACAACAATATGAGCAACAACTGCAGCAACAACAACAACAACAACAACAACAACAATATGAGCAGCTGCACCGACTGCAACAACAACAACAACAAGATGAACAGCAGCAGCAACAACAGCGCAACAATAACAACACCAACCGCAACAGCTGTACTATACTGACAGAATGAACAACAAAAGCCGTCGGCCCTGGAAAGTATGTAGACTGCAGTCTGGCGGCGAACAGGCGAAACCTTCATAGGCGGTGGGGTTAGAACAGCAGCCAGAAGCAGTGATAACCATTGCCATAGCTATGGGAATGCCAGCAGCAGCTGCAACAACAACTGTTACAACAATAGCAACAACTGCTACAACAACAGCAACAACTACTACGACAACAACAACAACAACTGCTACGACAACAACAGCTGCTACTGTAGCGGCTGGGTGTTGGGAAGTGACAGGAAAGCAGTGTTGTTTATGTAGTTGTTTTTTGTGAGCGAAGAACTGTATGCTGTGTGATACTGTTGTTGTTGTTGCTGTTGTTGCTATTGTTGCTGCCGCCTCTGCTGCTGTTGTTGTTGTTGTTATTGTTGCTGTCGTTGTTGTGCTCTGACCGGCTGGATGAATTTGACTGGGGAACGTCTAGCGTCTAAATATGTAACTTTCAACTCATAGACAGTGTATGTCCGCGGTGGTAGCCTCGGCGTCCTCGTTATGATATTGGTGGTGACGACGACGACGATGATAGTGCTGGTGATGATAGCTAGTATCATTATTGTTAGGAGCCTCAGAATGGTCCTCACCATCCCGAACGCATCATCAACCGGCTCTCGGGCAGTCACTTCATTCGGCCATTGAGCGCACTTCATCGCAACATTTTTTCGTGCTCTCTCTATTTCTTTGTTGTTCTTTTCTCGTGCTCATCAGCATCATTATGATCATCATTGGGGGGGGGGGGGGGTCTTCGGTTGTTCGGGCGTGTTCGACGGGCTGTATACCAGCGTCGAGTGTGGGGCAAGCGGTGGCTACCTGAGTTGGTACGACAAGGCGGGGCGAGATAGGCCGAGCCGCTTATACTGAGGTGTGTATGCCTATGCTCGAAATGTTGTCTCTGCATTTGCACCGATGAAGCCGGCGAAGGTAATCGGAGTAGTTTTCGGTAGTTATGTTGTTGTTGCTGCTGCTGCTGCCGCTGCTTTTGTAGCTACTCCAGTGCGTGTTGTTGTTGTTGTGATTGTTGCTGTTGTTGTTGTGATTGTTGCTGTTGTTGTGATTGTTGCTGCTGTTGTTGTTGTGATTGTTGCTGTTGTTGTGATTGTTGCTGTTGTTGTGATTGTTGCTGCTATCGCCACAAAGCATTCGGCCAGCCGGACTTGCCGCTGATTTCACACTAGTGGCTCGACAAAGAAAGAAACTACGGTAGACACGTAGCCAGCCAGAGAGTTACCTTACTATCTAACTGCCAGCCGGATAGGTAGTTACCTTACTATCGAACTAATCTAACAAATGCTTACTGAGTGAGCAACGATATCCGCCAAGTAAATCGGATAATCTAGTTAGCTGATAGACTATTGGAGGATCGGATCTGTGCAACAGCAAAAACCACAATATGAACAAAAACAAATAAGGCAACGAATTTTGCCGCTGGTGCTAACGATTCGCTTGTTATTCTTTAGTATTGGATCGGGCCAGCAGCCTGCGATAGTATCCGAAATGCATTTCATTGCTTCGCCTCGCGCATCTTCCGCTGGCACGCATCTTCCGCTGAGGCGGTGATGTATTTGGCTTGTGATCAGCTGTATAGTACGCTACAGCAGTGACTGAGTGGCGAACGCATTGGTGGCAACTGGCTGGAATGAGCGCCCATCGACATGTGAGGGGACACTTCCGCTTCTTCACCACCTCACCACTCGCTGCGTGTGCTAGTTGAAGCACGTGAAGCTAGAGTGGCGCCGCGTGTCATTATTGCATGCATTATTGTTTATACTATTACTATGGATGTTGCTTTCGTTACTGTTGATGGCCGCCCGTTGCGTCAATGCAGGCCAATCCGTCACGACGTTGTTCGACGGACGGTATCTACCCGATGATTACTGTGTAAGGCGTTCCGTCTCGCGCGCAACAAAAATAAGGGGTATGCTTTTGTTGTTCGTCGTCGGATTGTACCTTGTTGATGAACAGATCGAGTTGATCGAGCAACATTAGCAACACTCCATTAAGTGGGCAGTTACTTAACAGCTAGCGATAACAAGCGTCATTTTGCTAGGATGGAGTAGCATCTTGTTGCAGGTGTAGCAGCAACAGCAGCAGTAGTAGCAACAGTGTAACAACAACCGGCGCAGATGTGGCTATGGTGGCTAAAATTGTAGATGCTGCTACAGTGGCAGGAAACGCCACTTAGATACTTTATCCAGGAGCAGTAGCAGTTTTCTATAGAGGGGTTTGGCCGAGAAATGAGCAAGCTCACGGCTTCCTGCGGTGAACACAATGCAAAAGAAACTCTGTGCTACTTCTTGTTTTGCTTTAATTGGGCCTTCAGACTTCAGTCAGTTAGATTCAAAGTGTCTGTGCCAGGCCAGGCTCTAGAGTTTGCGCGTCATGCGATTCTGCAGAGACCGGTGGATCTGGTGGTGACGGGGTAGAGAACGTGCTGTGATAAAATATATACCACTGCATTTACATCAGTTGGCTGATTGGTTGGTTTGTACTAGTTCTGGATGTTGCGACGGTCAGCGCTAACCACCCAAGTGATCGAATCAGCTCAGCGTCCGAAACGGGGTCAAGTCAACTTATCCCATTGGTGCTACCTGGGTTAAGCAATGCCCTAGAGTGTGACTGTGTCCTGCTTAATAATAATAATAGTAATAAAGTGTGTTGTGCAAAAATATAAAGGAAAGAGGGCCGGCTATTATTTTAAGTGAAGTGCAATTGTTCAAATGCAGCTGGACACACATATAGCGTCGTCAATAAGTGTCTTTCTTTCCTACTTTAATGTCGTAGCTCATTTTTATTTCTTAAATTGGGCACTCAGTTGCTTCCAGTCAACTTTCTGCTTAAAAGCTTTGACCTCATTCACTGATCAGAGGCTGCTACTTAAGGTCGTCAGCTCATTCGGGAATTAACTGGGTATCTACTCTAGAATAATTATTTGTCCGGCATACTGTCACTTTGGCTGTTATTGCTGACGTAATGATATATTATATTGCGCACCTTTTAATTATTTATTGGCTCCATTTGATAAACTAAATATATATATATATATATATATATATATATATATATATATATATATATATATATATATATGGTTCCTGCGCTTTGATATGTAGAAATAAACATCGTAGAGCTGGGTTTTTTGCCTTATGCCTTTTAATGAACTCAGCTGATTACAAACGCATTTCAGGTAGTCAGCTTCGACATGGAATACTGGGAGGTGATTAACGAGGCCATCGCTCGGCTGCGTGGCCGCAAGAACCGTCCGGACGTGGACAACATTCTAAGTATTCTCAATAAAAAGAAACCTACGATTTCGAAGAACGCCCTTGAAGATGCCCTTACCCAGCTTGAGAAGCACAACAAACTCTACCGCGTTTACTATAAAGGTTTGCTTAGAGAAGGAGTTGTGCCTCCCTCTCTCCCTCTCGTTATATCTATCTATATATATATATATGCGTTTAGTGACTGCGGGATTGGAATTTGTTTGATGAGTTGGAGTGAATGAGTAGATGCTATTGTGATGGAAGTAAACTAACTATTCATTTTGAAATCCGTCCTTACTTAGTTTTATTTCTGTTACTCTAGTTCCATATGATTCGCTGACGTTGTTTTAACGGTTGACTTTGCTATTGATGTTGGCCTGCATGGTTACAGGACACACGAGTTATCGCCAGACGGCCTTTAAGGATAGCGGCCTAGAGGTTCCGGCAAGCCAGGATAAGGCGCCCGGAAGCCAGAATGGTGGCTCATTCACTTCGGACACCGAGGAGGACACCGACGATAAGAGCGAACCGTTTGCCAGCCGGTCGATCGCTGATGAGGTTTGTAGTTTATGAAGTTCGCCCTTCAGAGGCTTCCCTGTGCGGTTTCCGCTCCTATAGTCGTCTCTATGCGCGTCTCTTTGGCTTGATAAAGCCTCACAATCTGATGAAAATATTTCCTCTTGACGTAAACGAAAAGCGAAGTTGCATGTTTTTTGCTCTCTCTCCATCGCTCTGTTAGTATATAATCTTTAATTAAGTGAGTTTTCTTGTCAGGTAGGGTTTGCCGGCGTATATTTAATTAAGTGAGTTTTCTTGTCAGGTAGGGTTTGCCGGCGCCTCGTGTTACCCAAGTAACCTCGAGGATTTTTAGGATCAGCTACTAGAGCGCTAGAGAGCGAGAAGTAATGCTACGCAATTCAGCTTTAGTGTGTTTGTGAGTTGCACATGAGTCGCTGATAGCTACCGGCGGCGCATGTGGATTATGCATTCCCGAAAGTTCCCATGTGGAAAAATTAGACAGACAATTTGGGAAACGAGCACCTCGGCTTTCATTGGGTAATGTGACACCCATGGAGAGTGTAGTAGAGCTCTTAAATCCAGCTACAATCATATGGATGAAAGGTGACTTGGATATAAGTAGCCTATTAATTGGATCTCCGAGAACCCGAAGGTTTTCCGTTGTTAACAGGCGCATATTGCAGATTCGTCTGTTCTTAGGGAGCGTGTATGTGCCCACTCTTATGTGAAAATAACGACGTTAATCTACCGCTCGGAGTATTTCATTTACCATCTGATGCAATGTAGAGGTCGCGTTTAGTTGAAGCCGAAGTAGGAGTAAAAGTAATAAGAGTTTGAGTTTGTTTTCTTCTCTTAGCCAGCCCCTATGAGCGGCTTTCGTGTGAATCTAGTTGAATATTAGATGTTGACAAGTGGGGTAGCATCCTGAGGAAACGACCGCATCTAAAGTCGCGATTTAATTTTATAATTCAAAGTTTTGAAACTGGTAGAACTTTCATTTTCTATTACTATTTGATCGCAACGAATAAGGTAATAAACAAACAAGCCCTCGAATTCACCTTAGTTAAATCAGAAATTATCCTGCATTTTCCCAGTTTATCTACGGTCTGTACCGTCCCCGTGACTCCCGTGGGGATTGATGCCTGCTTTCTTAAGGTATGTGATTCCTATCAATGTTTCAAGCAGTAGCAGGTGTTAGGCATTGTTGGCACTGAAGAGCCACGATGAAGTGGGGTGGTGGAGTTAGAGGCTAACTACTAGTTCCTATCGACAATGCCCCGCACAGGACGTGAGCCAAGACACGGTGGTGACGCCGACGGCTCTCGACGACGCATTGCAGGACCGTTCGCAGTCGGTAATAAGCTCCGACTCGGATTCGATGCTGCTCGATCAGCTGTCGTCGTCGTCGTCGTCAGCGGCTAGACGGAGAAAGCGGCCTTACGCAGACGTCGATCCTGCTGCAGCTAAACTCGACGGCCACCCGAAGTCGATCTCGTCGATGAAGGCCAGGCCCGCGGCCGGTCCTCTGCCCCTGCTGGCCGCCAGGGTGAGCAGTCGTAAGCGGATCAAGAAGACGCACGGCCCCGATTGGCAAACGGATGCGCTTCACCTCGAGTGCAAGGTGCAGCTCAGCACGTGCGCCGTCTGCAGGTCAAAGGACGTCAGCGGGAATCTCCTGTCGTGCTCTGCCTGCAAGGTGCATGGTACGTGGCGTGGGTGGGTGGGTGTGTGGCGACGGGAAGAGCAGGTTATCTGTACTTGTGCAGGCTTTGTTGTGCGCAACAGACAAATGTCTGCAATGCGTGGGGCTCAGTGTGGGATATCGTAGCAGGTTGTAGCCAGCCTATGTTAAGTTATCATCACATCAGGCCTTTTTACGTGGAGTACTTTTTGGTGCTGTGGCGTGTAACTTGTAAATATATTGCACCACACACATATTTATGTACATCCATGCATACTGTTCCCTACACAATTAATATTGATGATAATTTGATAGACGCTGAGGACTTTCTTCATTTGATTTTGCAGTGCACGCTGCTTGCCTGCAGCTGACCGAGCGGTCCGTAGCCAAGATTTCGGCCAACAAGCAGTTCTACTGTCTCCGCTGCAAGCCGTGCAAGCTGTGTCACTACGCTTTCGAGGTTTCCGAGCGTTCGGAGCGCAGCCAGACAACGACAACGACCGCAGCGGGAGCAGCGTTGTCGCTCGCCTCCATTATGGAGGGCGGCGACATGATCCACTGTTGCCAGTGCTACTCGGTGTTTCACCTCGGCTGCCTTAGGCCGGCGCTCTCCGTCAAGCCCAAGGGACAGCCGTGGATGTGCCGTAAATGTAGCTACGAAGCCAACAAGAAGGAAAAGCTTAAAGGTGCGCGCCTATTTGAAAAGTCGTCTATGCTTCTATGCTTTGCACATCCGTTTTTCATCATTTCGTGTGTCTCTCTACGCAAAACGCGTCAAACACATATCCATATGTGTAGCATTTTCGTCGATTACTATGCCAGCATGTATACATAGATATATATATATATACATATATTAATAAACAAAATATAAAATTATAATTACATTGTTCCAATTGTTATCTCTTATATTTAAGCAAATAGACTTATATATATATATATATATATACATATATTAATAAACAAAATATAAAATTATAATTTCATTGTTCCAATTGTTATCTCTTATATTTAAGCAAATAGACTTATATATATATATCTGTTCTGATAATCATGTATATATATATACGTTTATGCGAATCTAGTAGAAGTCTTGGTGGTACACTTAATTTCCTTTTTCATCGTTTAGAATTCAAGCTATAGACAAGTAACCCTAAAATTATCAAATTAAATAATAGATATACCTCTTATTGACAAGCTGGATGATTATATAAATACTAACTGTCGACACGCGTATTGCTTGCCCCCCTCCCCCTCTCTCTCTATTATTTTCCTCTTTCCATCTCGCGCGCTCTCTCTCTCTCTCTCGGATTTGTCGTGAATCTGCAGCAAACGCGGCGGCGACCGCGATGCTCATGGTTGCGCAACAGAGACCACTGATTCCCGACAAGTCTGACCG
This sequence comes from Dermanyssus gallinae, assembly GCA_003439945.1. Classification (NCBI taxonomy): domain Eukaryota; kingdom Metazoa; phylum Arthropoda; class Arachnida; order Mesostigmata; family Dermanyssidae; genus Dermanyssus; species Dermanyssus gallinae. Next base: position 17,513 of record QVRM01001383.1, read on the forward strand.
CGAAGTGCGGAGTTGTTCGGATGAAAAGGATGGCGACGAAGACGACGACGACGACGACGACGGCGAAGAAAACGAGGATGCCTTGGTGGTTGCGTCGGCGAACGAACGCAAAGACGCCTCGATCAGTCCCTCGGGTCGTCCGGATAGTGGTGGACTCGTGGCGAACAACGAAAACTCGCTCCTGCGCAATGGACACTCGACTACTGGTGTTGGCTCTGCTAGCACAACGAGCAAAGCAGCAAGCTCCCAGGTCGCCGCCTTCACATCCACGAATCAGTCGCATCAGACGTCGACAGCGTTGCGCAGTAACGTGCGAAGTGGTGCTGGTTGTAGCGGTGATGGTGAATCGTCAGCAGCATCTTCGGGCTTGCCGCAACGTGGCGATGCGTCTTCGTCTACAGGATCTCGATCGCGGTCATCTGCTGAGAACAACAACAACAACAACAACAACAACAACAACAACAACAACAACAACAACAACGGCAACAGCAGCAGCAGCGTCAGCAACAACGACGACAACGACGACGACATCATAATCATCAACAACAGCAGCATCATAAACAAGAGCATTAGCAGCATCTCAATCAAGAACAACAACAACAACAATGACGCGAGTAATATTAAAACTAGTGGTAGTACGACAAGAAACAACAAGAACAGCAAAAACAGCAACAGCAGCAGCAGCAGCGGGAATCGAAGTAGCAACCGTAACAGCAACAATAACAACAGTTTATTGTCACGTGTAGCAAACGGAGGAACGGCTACAGGTAACAGAACTGCTGTCATAGTCTCGAATGCGGCCAGCAACGGTAGTACTCGCAGCAGTGCAAGCAAGAACGGCAGCAACAACAACAACAATCACACGAACAACAATGATAACAACAATATCAAGAATACTGCTAAAAATAGTAGCAGCAGCAACAACCACAACAACAATAAGAACGTTAAAAACGGCTATGGTGGTGGTGGTAGAAATAACAACAACAATCATACTAGTAGTAGTAGTAGTAATAATAATAATAATAATAATAATAATGGAGCTGTGCCGAACAACGACACACCAACGAACACAGCAAATAGCGATAATCTTTGCTACAACAACGAACACGTGACAACGAAGCGTGTCGTCATAAAGGAGGAGAAGTCTTCAGAACGTCGGAAGACATCGGAACTCCGCAAGAAGCTTTTCGAGATCAGCCCGCCATTGGCAAGCAGTACCAATAATAGTAGCAGCCATAACAACGACAAACTCAACAACGCGACGGCCGAGGTGATCAAGGACGACAAGAGCCAGCTCAGCAAAGCAGTAAAGTCCGAAGAGCATGGAAGACAACTTGTGTTCATTGCTGGCAAAGGTCAGCCTAACCCAAAGATTAGAGCTCTTCTTCCCACTATGTCTCGGTAAGTAAAACAAGTAGTGCCGTGCGTTCGAATCTAACGTACAGCTTCTATATATATATATATACATATATATGAGTGCTTATTGACGGGGGCCATCTTCCGCCTCTTCACGTTCGTCGCAAACTTGACAGTACCACATGCATACAACGAAAGAAAGGTGTGGCTATATATATATTTTTTTTGCGGGAGTAACTATGACTCTCTTACCGGCCTGGTCTGCTGGTGCGCGACTTCCGCGCGCTGCGGGGACCTTCACTGGCCCCTATGTAAGTTAGTCAGACGGTACAAACTCTCCCGTGTTTTAACAACTAACCGGGGGGCAAGGCATACGATAGAGATTGGTTGGCAACGAATTTATATTGTCATCCTGTCGTGGCCCATTCGAGGGCTGTTAGGGCTATTGCCAATACGGGGGGACCGTTCTGCACGAGGACCCCCGGGCTGGACGGTTAATGCCCCGGGTGACACCCGGTGGTACCGTCCGGGACGCCTGCTGCCTTGGCTTAGTAGGCAAAACGAGTGAGAAGTGGCCACATGAAAGCAGACCACCGGTCGAGAGGACCTTCTGGCCCCGTAATCACGGGGAACCCCTGCGCTGGAGTGGGTCAAACTCCCCTTCGGGGGGGGCGCGTAATATTCTGGTGTGTAACGCGGAATCGCGAGGTGAACGCGTCTAATCGGTACGGTGGAGTAGTGTGGTACCCCAATTCCGAACCTCGATAGGGGGGAGGGTGGGGGAGCTGCTGGCCTGTCTATTCGGGCTGGCGGGCACTCCCGTCAAAGGCTCGCGCGTATTAAATTGCGGGCGGCGGGAGTGTAAGTATTTCTCTCTTTTAGTATATATATATATATATATAGCCACACCTTTCTTTGGTTAAAAAACAACACACACATATATAAATAGATATTCTTAATTTATGTATTTGTTTAACATTGTATATGTGCTTTGTTTTTACCAAAGTGCTCTGTTATAAAGGAGTTGTTATCGGTGTCGACTAGCAGCCGTGCGTCAATAAGTGACTGCAAAGGAATATACTAACTAGATGAAATATATTATATATATATTTTTTGATGGATTATTCGCTTGACATATATATATATATATATATATATATAAACCTAAATACACAGGTCACCTATTTATATCAGGGGCGCTTAGAGCGGTAACATATATATTACCTACGCATCCATTTCGTCAATGTGTCCTCCAAAACCTACTGAGTATTTGCCTTTAATCGGAACAACCTCTCCATTGTAATATCATGCTGGTCCGTTCTAACATTTGGTCCTAAAGCTAGGGCCTCTATCGCTGCTCCCCTAAGGCTGTACGTTCTTTTACAGTATGTTCGATTGACTCATTCCTAACACCCCACAGGCTCGACATTCTGCATTTTCCTCCTCCCTATAATCAGCTCGTTGTATTTTTATGTCCGAAATCACTGCCCTGGCATCTGCCAATAGCCCACGACATATTCATTTACATATGCATATCTGCATGACTCGATGTCGACCACATGCGTACCATACTATTACATGCGTGCGTAAATGGCGGTGACGATGGCGCCGATACAACGCAACACTTACCAGCCACGCGTCTCGTTGTGATTCTGCTGTCGTTGCAATTGCAGTCGCGAGCTGGCCCTTCATATGCCGAGGCAGGTGACCGTGTCGAAGTCGCTGGATGCGTCCGCGTTGACATCCGCGTCGGTGACTGGCGGTGCCAACCCAGCCTGTGGAAGTAGCATCAGCAGTAGTGGGAGTGGTGGCGGTGGTCTTCATCAGGTGACCGTCACGACAACAGGCGGCCGAGGAAGTGGAGCCCGCACTTCGGCGAGCGCAGGTGTCGCAACTACAGCTGCTGTTTCCGCTAATGCTAATCTTGATTCGCCTATGACGGGGAAGTCGGCGGAGGCGACACCTACTACAGGGACACTCATGATAGCGGTGCAGACCACTACGACGACGACGACTTCAACCGTCGTGACCTCGCCCTCGACGTTGTCCTGGTCGACTTCAAAAATGGCCGTAGTAAATACCACGACAGCAACAACAACATCAGCTTGTTCAACAACAGCAACTCCCAACAGTGTCCCAGTAATCACAACGGCCACTGGCTCAACCGCCAGCCTTATGCCTATCGTATTGACGTCGATAGCGAAAAGCCCAGCAACGACAAGCATCAACGAGGAGAGGATGCTGGCGGGACACGCAACCATGATACCAGCAGCGGCCATGTGTGCTGGTGGTGGTGGGGGGAGCTCGGGGGTTGGCGGACTACTTGGCGGTGCCCTGTTGGATACGACCGGAAAAACGTCGTCGTCGTCGTCGCCCCGCATGACCGCCGCGAGTTGCAGTTTCCCACAGATACAGATCGTACCAGTGAGTCTGGGCGTGAGCCTAGCAACTGGCGTGACAGTAGCAAGCGTCAGTGGCGGCGGAGCAACAGCAGCAGCAGTGGGAATGAGCGGGCTCGGTACACTGGTTCCTACGACGTCCTACGTTACCGGCGCTCACGCTACAACAGCGACTCTACCTCTGGCAGCGACAGCAGTAACAACAACGTTTTCGTCGCCACAGTTCCTGCAGCAGCAACAGCAGCGGCAGTCGGCGGCTACGACATCCCTATGCTCGTCGACGACACCGTCGACGTTTCCGTTGTCCTTGGTGGAGTCTGCCGGCCCGGCTGAACCCGAACCCCCGGCCGCGGTTAGCACCACAACCCTCAACTGCCGAATGATCGCTAGCGAACGAGACGACAAACATCTGCACGAAGAGACGAAAGGTGTGCGGCGACGACTTTCACAATTTGCGGTCCACTATCCGAACGTGTCCGGCTGGAACGCCGAACAGGTGGCACAGTTTCTCGCGGACATCGGCTACGAAAAGGAGGCCAAGGTTTTTGTCGAGCAGGTACGTGGGTCAGTCAGTCCTGTGACAAACCAGGCAAACGTCAATACTACCTCAACTAACTACCCCCACCATAATTATCATCATCATTATCACTGCCATCGCCATTAGTCCGCGAGTTAAGCAGCGATTCAGATAGCAAGCGGCGTTAAGTTATCTAGCAAAATCGGCCCTTTCTTTTGTTTGATGATTTTAATTCATTCGTGTGACTGTCGATTTAAATTTTGAAGTTTTCGCCTCCGATAAAGGTGGCTGGTAGCGTTATTTATCTGCGCTGTATTACGCGCAATTACGACTACCGCGGGCCCGGGCCTTAACGTTGCAAAAACAGATTGCAGAATGCGCAGCTTACGGCCTAAATACCTTAGAAGAGTACGTGATTGGGAAACAGTTGTTCCGTGTCGTGCTAGGAAGTTATCATTTACAGCGCGCAGTGGTCCGGTCAGTTTTCATCAATGAGTAATAAGTTCATTGACAATCTCAATAGAAGCTCTACACTAGCTTCTGGTGATGATTAAAAAAAAAAACAGAAAAAAACCTCTGCGTTACAAAAAAGCCGTTTTAGAGACACCGTGTATATAAGCAGATACTGTATGTCTCCCGCGGGAACAAAGCCGCGTTTGCTGCAGTTTCTTTATGGTCTTGATCAGGCGTCACCGGATTAGCACTGTCTGCATTCTTCTTGTCGCATTAATGTTTTTAATAGAAACAGCCTCTCTATTAAGGATGCCTACAAATTGAACTTTAACCAGTTTCAGGACGTCCAATATGACTCGTAGGGCGTTTTTAAGAAAAAAGCTGCCTGTATTTTTTGCTCTCTGTATTTTGGGCTATAACGCCAAACTAAATTCCATTACATTTATCTATGCAGAAAATCTCCCACGCACAAATATTTTATTTATATTTTGTGTATAAAACAACATCAATATTCTTAGATCATCAGATCCTTTGTATATATATGCATTTAGCAGCTAAGAGTATTATGTCTATTTTGTTGCGTTTGATGAACTTCTAGGAAATTGACGGAGCATCGCTTTTATTGTTGAAACGCGCGGATGTCCTAAACACACTTGGCCTGAAGCTTGGCCCGGCCGTGAAGATCTTTCGACATATCCACAATCTACAAGAGGTGGTCTCTCCGTAACAGCCCGAGTCACCCGTACAGCCGCTTCCTCCTCCCTCTTGCGATAAGACTTCACCGACAGGAAGCGCTCTCATCATATCGATCCCACCGTTGTTTCGGATCAGTGGCGGAGCAATTCTCAGCCCCACTTTTGCATAAAGTGAAGCAGATCTTTACTCACGTTAGACACCTACCTTATTCACGTTGTCTCAACGTGCCCAGAGACAATTTCTGCGGTGTTAGTCGCCCGACACACATTGTTTTCACACTGTTATTTAGTATTTGATTGTTTTGCTTACGTGTTTGTTGGTTTTAGTTGTTTTACCGGCAGATTTTGTCCGGTCACACGTTCGACCATTGTTTGGAAGTGTTTATCAGCTATGTGTACTCATTTGTTATACTCAAAAGTGGAAATAGGTTGCCGCCACTTATTGCACACGAATGCGGGCCCCTCACGAGTTAAGACTACATCGATACGAAAGACGACTGTTTTATAGTTGGTTTGATCTGTATTTACCACATCATACTATTATCGTCATGATCTTTAAATTTCTTTACTTACTTGTACATATTCCTCTGTATGAAGGCGACAGAGTCAATTCTACGGTTGCCGTTTGGCTGGTATCGATTGGCCTTACCCGTTGCCTACACAATCTCAATCTGATCTGTAAAGGGAATGTATACTTGTATCCTCACTACAATGGCTCCACTGTTGCTCAGTTGTTCAATACGCACCACATCATGTAGTTGCTTAGAGTACAATTCACGACAACAATGGCCCATGTCCGAGTCATAGGCCGCATTTATCGCAACTGTCCCGTCGACTTTGTTTGGCTCGGTTCATTTTTTTGACGGGCTTGCGTCCCTCTACGGCATGTGTTTTTCTGCCGCTTAGGCTGCCAGCTGCAAAACAACCTTTGCTTTAGAAACTATTTATTCTGACCAAATTACGGACGCGTAATTGCACATCCAGTGGCCGCGGAACTTGCTCATGACAGCATACTTTTGATTGAAGCGGGGCAGATTCGTAACGTTGGCCGTTCCCAGGCACTTTTGCATCGTTGTTTTTCTCTGTTTTGCGCAAGTGGCAATAACCGTAGACGAATGTACGGGAATATCTACTTAGATAGGCTTTATCATAAAAGTGATGCAATGCAGAATCTACTCCATAGAGCAATGCTGCTTGAGGCTGCTTATAGCCATAGCAACATCAGCAGCAGAGTTCCAGCGGGAGCAGCAACAACAACAAAAAACCAACGAAAGCAACAGATGGACATAATTGACAGTGACAGATAAGAATATACTAAAATATTAACAAGCAAATACTACGATCATCATAAGCACGACCCCTTCTAAACGGCAAAGAGGAAGGGGGGCAACAGCATTTCCCGATCTTTCTCTGCTCTGCAATGTGATGCGTGACGGGTTACAATTAAATGGATGTTTTGCGATTACATTAGGCGTCGTATAGCAGAAAAGCAGACAGCTTTTGACGATCTGACTGACGAGAAAAAGAGGGCGCCGGACGTGAAGCAGCGCGGCTTTATTGCACAGTTAGCTAGTACTGTACATATTGGCGGAATAGTGCGCTTTGTTTAAGATTACTATTCTCACTACTGTCACTGTAATCATTATATTAATATTTATTATAATTTGTAGCATCGACAAAGATGATACTGTTTGTTCGTTCGTTTGTTTGTATATTTGTTTCTAATTGTTATTTGACTAGACTAATACTAAACATAGAGCTGCCATTAAGTGGCTAATTCCTATGTAAATAGGAACTAGCCTCATTCAGGTGAATTCCCTAACTAGAGGCCGGATTCGTATCAGAGTCTCCCATGGAAGTGAATTTAATATAGATCAAATAGTGAATTTAATATAAATCTGGACATACTTGTTTGGTCGCCGATAGTAGCTTATGCCGCAACGCAAATGAGGCAATACTAAAGCGATATTGTATTGCAATTTTTTCTAAAACGGTTAGAGTGGATTCTTGTAAGAGTTTGTTTGTGTCGTGTTTACATTCAGTAGTATACGGTAACTAATCAAAGCTGTTTACAATTATCGTAAAACCGTCACCATATTTTATTATATTCTCAAGCACGAGAAAATAAGCACACATGTGATTCGTGTATCTTCCAGGTGATCAGTTTATTTTTGAAAGCCGGAGTTCGGTTCTATTAGGATTTCGCGTGGAAAGCAAAACGACACTGATATAATTTAAATAGCTTCATATTGTTGACAACAGTCATAATGCAAGCGAAGTTGTGGCGCTAATGTTGTTAATGCGTAAATTAACGATAACTATCTTGCTATGATATTTATTCAGAACTTTAGTCGTAAATCTGTAGTGTAAGAAACATGCTCCGAAATCGGTGGATTGTTGGTGAGTTATCTCATATATATATATATATATATATATATATGAAACGTTTGGTGGAGCAGGTAATGGCCAGGCCAATGACGACGAGTGTATTGCAAGATCTAGTGACTGAGAACGATTGTGTCAGCGATCCTACCCATGGTGTATATGGGGGTTGTTGAGGTGTGGAAGGTGTAGGCTACCTTTTGCAATGCCACAAAAACAAGCTGAGTGAAAAAGGTAGAGCAAATGGAAGGATATAGATAGAAAGAGCAAGCTATATTTCGTTGAAAAACAATGACCACCTAGTAACGAATCATAGTATAGCAACTAATAAGAATATTATTCCGTAATATAAAGAAAATAAACGTTCATTCAAAAGTATTGCTTGATGTTTGATGTTTTTTGTTGATTTCCGCATGTTCCTGCTCATCAGAAAAATGATCAGATTATTTAAGTGATAGGAAGCGAGTACGCAACCATTCTCTCGAAGTAGAATGGTTGCGTATCAGGTACGTAATGTATCGTCGGGAACCCCGCGGAAGTGAATTATTGATTCCTCCTTCATTTACCTGTCGCTAACTGGTGACGGGCCTTTACCCTCTTCTCCTAGACTCTCGTCATTTGTCCTGTTTCAATTCTGTTGTCCTGTTTGACCTTTGTTTGTTGGCTGTTACGCTCTCAGTATATAAAAGTACTGGCAAGTGCACCGCAGTAAGTCGTGCAAAATGGCCCATCATGAAGAATCAACTCTGCTTCAACATAGTGGCTTTAATGTCTTGTCAGATGTTTGATATAGGGTATATATATGACCCTTCATGGGTATGGAAGCAAAAAGGGTAGACGGGATGTTTGCATCAAACGCACTACCAGATAAGATATTTTGACAACCGCTGGGGTACAAATTCCTAGAGTGTTTTTACTAAACATGACGCGGGATACTAAACATCCAGTGCCAGTCCCACACCGTTTGCCAATATTATCAGGTACATGTGCTTAAATTGATTTTTCGTTAACAAACAAACATTTATCTGTGAGAAGGCGACAATTCGTGGAGTAGTTTAAACGCAGTCGACCGGCAGGCTTACTAAAGCGTAACTGAGTCAGTAAATATCGTATTAAAGCTACGTAATAATTTAAAGTGCCAACGCTTCTAGTGATGATGGCTATAAAGCTTTCGCTCAGGGCAAAAGGTAAAAAAGGTAGAAATAGACTATTCTTATAAAAACAGAGTACAAAGCAAGCACCCATAATTAAGGAAGATGAGCAAGCACCCCGCGTGACAATATTGCGGTGGTGGAGTCTGAGTCAATCGGTGAAATAGGAGGCTCGAGCAAACTTCTATCAAGACCGACGCCCTCGCCAGTGCCGTGTAAGCTCCTCCCCCCTTTTGTCGCGAACACTACAGGCGCAAGGTCTCCCACATAGTCCAGGGTCTCGATAGACTTCCTTTGTTCGCCTACTCTTCTGGGAATTCTTGAGGCACCTCTGATGGAGAACTCGGTGCGGATTTGCGTATCCTAGTCATAACCAGCCGATGTGGCAGACGATATGTGTATATTTTCACTGCTTCAGACCCCGTGCGTTTATTTGTATATATATATATATACGTATATATATATATATGAGTTTTATTTACCATTCCTTGTGGAGTATCTTTCGAATCAGTTTATATTATTGCTATGGTATCATTATATGTATTTTAACAAACTCCTCGTTTGTCGTGCGTTCGTACTAATAATTGTATTAGTACGATTGTTATATTACTACCTAATTACACAATAGTTTGCTTTAGCGGGGTGTTTCTCCATGATCACTTACAATATATACCATTTCCCTAGCCTGCCTTTGGTTTCATTTATCTGTTGCCATAATGGTTTATTACCAAAACCTTGTGTCTCGGCTAAAGACACTGTTCTCGCTCCTCCTAGCTCGTCGCACTTCAGCACGATATGTTCGACGGATTCTTCTTCTATATCACACGCTCTACATCGAACGCTCGAATTTTCACTGTTTACCGTCTTCAGCGGAGTTTCCACGTGTGCACATCGGCTCTCCAATCTTAAACCTGACACTGGATGTCTCATAAAGCTAGTACCTGAAGCTGGTCATTATCTTAGCAGTTTACCTAAATGTATGTCCTGATGCCCTGATGGCTGACGCTTGATTTGGCTGTACTACTTTACCTTTCAATTGGTTAATTTGGTGAGGATTTTTGGAGTATGCAGCGACGACCTCATTCAGAAGCAGTTTCTACTACTTCAACGGCTGAGACTTATCGTTCTTTATGTACACTACCAGGGTATTGAATATGCAGCTATTCATTGATGCAGTTGCGACTGCATTTCAGTGTAATACATGTCTGTACTCTCAGAAATATCTAAGATCATGACTTACCCGTTCACCCCCGAGCGTGTGGTCACTATATACAGGCATTTTGAGATTAAAATGAAGTACCGCGCATCTGCGAACAGATAACTTCAGTGAGACTGGGATTACTTCGCATACTTAGTTAAAGTTTGCTGAAGCATCGTTCTATCTTATTCCCAATCAACCACAGCAAACATGTTTGCATGCGACAATCATCACATAGTCAATCTACACTGTTTAAAATGGGAGTCTAGGGGCGAACGAATTTTTGCAGTTGTGTTAAAGGAATATTTCCAGCGCGCAACTTTTTATAGATCTTCGCTCAACCAGTTTCTTGTATTTGTTAGCTGGGGCTCCTAGACCAGAGAGTAATACATGAGCTTAAGAAGTACAAAGAACTTGTATACACGCATGTAGACCTCAGAGTCGTTAACGGTAATTGGCTGAGTAATATGGTTACCAAAATCGAGGTTCGCAGTGATACGGAATTCTAGATCGCTCGTTAGGATAGCTGACGGCAAATTGTTGAAGAAGTAGCAAAAAAAAGATGTCACGACACCGTTGGAGGTTGAAAGGAGCCGATTTGCAGATCAGCGGGCGATGCCACACGTCACAGATTGTACAAGTATTACGATGTACGAGTTCGTGAAATATGCTGGGTGATATATTTGAAACTTATCAGCGTTTAAAAAATATTGAACCTTAAATAGTACGTACTTTTTTAAATTTATTTTTGTTTGTTATGGGAAGCTTCGGGAATGTATGATGCACATGCGTCACTTGCAGCCTGCGTGACTAGTCTGGGACTCACGAACCCATTAGACCCGGCTTCCCCCCACCCCCCAGACTCGGTATTACTTTGACATAACTTTAAAACTGTGGGAGAGGCGTATCTGCCGTTTTCCTTTACTTGGGTCTATCCCTGTCTATCATCCCACATGTTTATTTGCGGGTGGATTCGGGCATTCTGCCATTTTGTAAACGGTCCTGTGAGCGTGCGCCAAGACCACGAGGGCCCGGCTGTTCCTCCCCTTCCTTGGCTTCTCGTCTCGACCACTCCCCGGAGAGACCCGCTCAAGCCTTTCCCGCAAATAGTAAGTACTTGCTAAAGGGGGGAGACCGCATCCGTCCTGCGATACGCGGGACTTGGTAAGATGAGACTTACTCAGGGTGTTGCCCAGTTTGACTTAAAACTGACTTAAAAGTGTGAATACCCAACTGCTGTATCTTTGTGAAAAGAAGATGCCAGGTAACCTTGCCAAAATCAACTTCTTCAAAGCAAATGCGGTAAAACGACTTTTTTGTTTTTTTTTGCCGTAGTCTTAGCCCATCTCGACTAGTTTGGTGCAGATTGGTTGGTTTTAAACCAGGTTGACCCGGAATCTAAGAAGTTATTCAGGGTACTTCCTCTTGTGTATTGCTATGATTCTACAATGTGAGTTCTTCGTTGCGTTTTTGCCAAACATTTTATAATAGATGTCCTCGAATGCTGGGTCGTCATACACATTTAATTACGCTGTATATCAAATGTGCTTTATGGACACGAATGTCTTTCGAAGATGTGTAGCATGTACTCCACAAATAAATAAATATATTATAGTATGAATAAATATTTCGTAAAGCCTGCCCGGCTACAAAATTCAGCAGTATCAGTGAAAGACACTGTGCATACAAATTTACTGCAGAGAAACGAAACACAGCGATACAGACACGACATTACTAGGCGTACTGGTACAGAAGGGAAAATGCCATTTGAAGAAACCTGTGATAGACAGTTGAAAGCTTTGGTCTAGAGCTCAAAAAGACTAAGACCCTAAGACTGCAGGTTGGAGCGCATCTGTCTACAGTGGCAGCAGGGCTCATACACATTGTTTCATTTGGACAGCGGGAAGATGGGCGGGTGTCTAACGATCTAACAGCAGATGGTGGTCAATCTAAAGAGAACGAAGCTGAAGTGGGCTGAATTCGAAGAGACGAGAAGCTAGACGGGTCTGTCATGCAAATGTAGCGAAAGGCCATTGCCGGCCTTCATTCATGAGCGAGATTTGACCTCAAGGTCAGTTACTGCCCGTTGCTTAGCAGACGATTTCCGCCCGCCAAATTAAAAAAAATCCACCTTACTTCCGGTCTTGAGGAGTAAGAATTAGCCAGCACGTTAGTTGGAGCTAGACGATTTGCTTGCTAGTCTGGCGTGAGGCAGCGGAGCGTAACCAGGGGTGTTTGCTCAGCGGCATTGCGGCAGTTGCCCTGTCGGGTTGCTCGCCGGCATGCTGACGCAATTTGCAAACGGCCCGTCGAAGGACATCGGCGGGCCGGCCGTCCGGGCCATCCGCCGCCTCAAAGGCGACTTCGTCCGAAGCCGGCGACGGCGATGAAGCGACTGACGAGGCTGGACGAGCGCACGTCATTACGCGCGACCGTAATGAAGTCGTCAGTACGAGTGTGGTAACGGGTAATTTGAGAGCAAAGTGGTTGTTGTCCCAAGCCGGGATGATTCGAAGCAGCAGCTGGAGCGAAGCAATCTCCGGAGCGGCGTCTTGTAGCCACGCATCCTTAACGGATGTTTGGATACTTTGACGACCACAACGACTACAATGACTACAGCTACTACATATATTGAACAAATTACGTAGTGGCAATCGTAGTCATTGTAATGAGCCGGCTTCATTCATTGAGAAACACGGCAGCACGATTGTACGAATTTCAGAAGTTTTTCCGAGCTCGAAGTTTCGAGTGCGAGAAGTTCGTATAGGCTTAGTGCGTTTCTATGTGGGTCGGGTCTTGGTATCCGATTGTGGTCTTAATATCTGCTCTGTCCGGTGGCGTGGTGCATTCGCGTATGCCTGCGACCGGATGAAACACACAGGTGCACGGGTTCGATCTTCACCGTTGCACATTTTTATTTATGGAGTTCGTCCGTTACGAAGCAATGCGAAAGCAAATCCGTGGACGGTAAATGTCGGCATAGAGTCAGCCCGAAAAAGTGCTCTGTTCGAATGCGAACTTCCACGAGCAGTACAAATCGAGAGAGTGGGAGAGACACACCTATCGACTGCGCTTTCAAGCGTGTACCGCAACTGGTCCTTTTTTGGCTGACCCCCAGCCAAGATTTAACGTCCACGGGACTGCTTTCTTGGACGGACTCCCATAAATATAAATGTGCAACAGTGGGGCTCGAACCCGCGCTATGTGTCTCCTCCGGTCGCGAGGCGAAGGCGAATGCACCACGCCACCGGGCTCGACACAGCAGCTAGTAACAGAGTATAAGTAGCAACGTTATATGCATGCTCATGAACAAATAGATGTGATGATTGTTTATACGGTTACCTCTTAAGGTTGAGTTGCCTAAATAAATTGAAAATATAACGTATAGGCGGTACTGTGACGTCTCAAGAGCAGCCACCTAGACTTTGTATTGCTGTGTAGCAATATTGCTATGCGAGCTATAGTAACTCTATTTAACGCGCCTAGCAACACTGCGAGCTGGTCGCTGAAGGCTATAGTAAGTGAAAATGCATGTTTAGAACTTGTATGAGCTCTACATTGATCAAGCGTGCACTGTTTGTTAACCCATACATGATATAATGGCTATTTGTGAGTCCGTTTTTTAGAATTTAATCAAATACTTTACTTTGTCCTTATAGGGATCTTAGATATACATTATTGTACATCAGCTACCCTTTACGGTTAATTTTGTACAAAACGAATACGCTGTAGGGAACGTCCAACGTAGCTTTTGCAGGTTTTACGCGGTGTTTTGAGAAGGTTACTTGCGCCTAAATTTCAGAGTATTTATGTGTAACGTACCGTTTACAGCGAACTTTACCTTAACGTGGCGGGGCGCGTATTTAGTGAAAAACAATTTTAATAAAAATATGACAGTATTGCTTTTGCCTTTTTTTAGAGTTTCTCTGAGAAGCAACATCACTTTCATACGTTCTAAATACGGATTTTTTGTTCCGGCTTGTGTACTTAAATGGCTTTCCTAATGGATAAGATAGTACGCGACCTATATAGTATAATGGCGCGAAGCCTTTTGTTTATAAGTGCAATCGATGCAAGATAATCTAAGTATTAGGCTAAGCTGTGGCTGTATCGAATAGGGAACCGACGCATGATGTGTTTAAGCTTAGCTGGTTCACTCTTTTGGCGCACTATCATATAATGAATTAACATACATTTGATTTATTTCGCAATAACTTTGCATTTCAAGATGGTAAATATTTAAAATACAGTCGTCATTATATACAATTTTTAACAGTTTAGCGACCGTTCCACCGGGCAAAAGTCCGCCGATGCGATGTACACGACGTGCTGACTAATGCATGTCATTCCATCTCAAAGCTCCCTGGCGAGGTACACATCTAACTGCGCTACCTCTGCCGAGGCCTCGGTCACTTTTCCCTGCCACTCCGACACAAGTTGCTGGAGTAGTCCTGCAATAGGTGACCTAAGCCTGACTCTGATTGTTTCCACTGCCGATCCGCAACCCGCTAGCGTGCACACGACGTGGTTTCTTGCCGTCCGCGGCAAGCAAAGAACACGCTTCATATATATTGTAAAGCATCTTCCTAGCTGAGCAAAATTTGCCGCTGAATAATGGCCCCACCCTCTGCGTAGAAGACTGTAGCTCAACATTTGCGCAATCCTTGGCTCAAAAAGACGCACTGCCGTACTTAGAGACAGTCGTCGAGGGCCTCTCACCTCTGTGCGAATAGAGGCAACAGCCGCCCGAAACCTGTGTAATGCCTTAACGCCATGTAACGAGATCACGACATTAACATTTCTCTGTGTAGAAAGCCGGTGCGACTTTGCAGAAAAGCTCGAATAGGCAAAACACGGCAGGCAAAATCGTCTCACACAATCTCCTTAGGCGGTCAGCTTTACATTTTTGTATAATTCCATGCTTCACTTAAATTACGGATAGAAAGATCTAAAAGCAACGATCCGTTATACAAAAATAATCGATCGTCTACTATAAACTCGTTGAATCCGTGTACTGATGGACACCGCCTTGACGAACTATGGCTAAAGGAGACAAAATCATTCTTGTTGCACCGGGTGCAGACCTCTGATATTGAGGGCGCGACAAGGAGCTTGAATGCTAGTTGGACTAGCGGAATCATGGGTGTTCCGACTAAATTGTTAAAGTTAGCCTCCTCCGCTATTGCAGCTTCTTTGGGAAAAGTAATTCACCTATCTTTTCAACACAGCTGCTTCCCTAGATGTTTGAGATCTACCAACGTAGTCCCATTATAGGGGTAAATGTGTCTTGGTGTCAAAGATGTCTTGCGTCTAGCTACCGCCCCATCTCAGTTGTTGACTATACTTCAAAGGTTTTTGAAATGTTAGTGCTACTGAACTTAACTCGTTATTTGAAGACTTTGGCTTCCTCTCATCAGGCCAATTCGACTCTCATAAAAACCGATCGACTGACTTAGCCCTAGCACATTTGCCGCAGTATGTGGTTGACTCGGCCGAATGGATCAACCCTGCCTGGGCGTGTTTCTGGACGTAGCGTCTGCCTTCAATTGTCTTAACCATGGATTGTTTGCACGGCTGTTGATCCACTTAGGTTGCACGTTCTCTACAGTTAGCTGGTTTAGGTCCTGTCTTGGGGATTGATCTCAGTCTGTAAAGGTAGAATTTTTTCCATCTATTTGGCAGCCTGTTGGCTTGGGGACTCCACAGGGCTCTGTTCTTGTTCCCTTTACGTTTCTGATATTACCGAACTTCATACTCTTGAGAAATAAACATGATAATCTGGGAAAGGCAATAGCTTTTGCTGACGACACGACAATCTTATTTCGGCTCGACCCAGCTAACGTTTCTAGTGATATTAACACTTCACTTAAGTTGGTTGAAAAGTTGTTAAGGTTTTCAATGCATACGGACTGGTTGCGAATACGAGTAAAACCAATATCGTAGTGTTTCGACCCGTTAGACGGCTGCTTCAATTGCCCGACAGTTTTCGGTTGAGTGCAAATACGGTAGATCGTTCTCAGGCGATAAGGTGTCTTGGTTTGATTTTACATACATATTTATCCTAGTATTCTCATATAGCTCAATTGCTGCTAAAATGCAATGTCTATATTGCAACTTTACAAATTTTACAGCAGATAGGGATTCAAAAGGAGGGCTTCTAACTGTCTATAAGGCTCTGTGTTCATTTATTTTATGCAATGGTATGCTGTTGTGAGGTTGTGGGTACGGAGGCATTCTTCGAAGGATTCAGGTGATCCAAAATGATGCACTTCGTGCCATCTTCTCACGACGGCGCTATAAGTCAGTTGGTGATCTGTTCGCTGCCCATGACCTTTTACCAGTTTCACAAGTATATAATCTTAGAGGGGCCACGCTTGCCTATAAAATCACTGGTGGTTTAGTACCGGCGGATATAGTGTTTCCCTTGGTGTCTAGACGAAGCAGGCGACTACGTAGAGCGTTCCTTCCGGCTCTGCTATAACAGTGAAGAGTTGTGGAGATGTTAATTGATATGTGAGTTGTGAGAGCCGGTTATATTTCTTCGGGACCTATCGAGCAAAATGCAGGCAGTGGTGGGGTATCATCGCGAATGAGCATATTTAAAGCAACTCTTGTCTCCTGTAGTCTTTAGTGGCAACGGGGTATCATGGGATAAGAAGATAATCCAATGTTGCTATAACCGATGCACTACGTCTAAATATAATATCTGTAAACTTGGAACACCAATAAATAACAATCATAACTTCTTCTTCTTCTTCTTCTTCTTCTTCTTCTTCTTCTTATTATTATTATTATTATTATTATTATTATTATTATTATTATTATTATTATTATTATTATTATTTATTCACAATACGTGCGGAGCTTAATGAAATAGTGAGAATTGCACTGAGAATACCATCCACACTCAAGTCGAAATATCTGAGTGAGCTACAACCTGGCGGGGTTACCATACCCCTATGGCCATACGAAAAACCTTGTCTGGGATGTAACTGTAAGTCCTAAGGAATATAACTTGTTTCGTCACGTTTTGTGTATTTAATGTCATTAGCAAACAATTATGGGGAATAAAAACAGTTTCTACGGGATCTCCGGAAGCCCCGCGCGGTTGACGGAAGAGACCCTTCCACAGCCGCAGCGTTGCCGCGCTGAAACTCGATCGATATGCGCTGCAACAGATATTCACTAGCGCGGGGGTCCTGAGTTGCAACGATGACTGTCCGGCCCAGTTTCTCAATAAATGTTATAGACTCCGGTACGATCGGGCCAAAGGTCTCTATGGCGATCGGCTGAGCTATAAATTGCGACGCTAATTCCTGGTATTTCCAGGTCCATTTTCGGTTCTCTGCGAGTCGGGCGCCCGCACTCACCTCACGGCTCGTGTTTTGAACGTAGCTTCTGGCCAGCGGACATGATACTTTAACATCCCACACGAGGAGACGACCACGAGCCCAGGAGGTGAGCGTTTTTCCGTCTGACCTCAGCTGGCTATTCCGACTGAGGCCGACAGGACCTCTCACTGCCGGAATGTGGGCCGAGTGAAGAGCGCGCAAGATAACGTCGTGGACAGCGAAGTGACGTGAGTGGCGCCCAGCGCTGTTGTTTCGTCATTTGTATTGGCAGTTAAAAATGTTTGGTAAATGCCCAACATTTAGGAAAGATCGCTCTGAAAAAATTCGCCTTGTGTCAATAAGAGTCGTCTGTGCTCTCACTTCGCCCTATAGGATTATTAAGCGGAATGTCAACGTAAAGGAAGACGTTGAGACAGCGTACTTGAGTCAACAGTTCACTACCGCGCTGATAAGGGACCGTCATTTCTTTGATTGGGTCTTTAAAGTAATAGATATTTGTGGAAAGGCGTAGCCTGTTAATTTAATATATTTAATCATTCGTTCAATTTCGGTCTAAATTTACCAAGTTATACACGTTTATTTAGATGGTGTATCTATGCATTCAAGCATACCGCCAAATCGCATTTTTGGAAGATTTCTAGCTCTAACTCGATAGCTTCCAGCACCGATGCGCGCGAATGGATGCGATTTTCTCTCAAATCATTTTTTTCGAAATCGCGCGGTACTAAACCTGTTGAATTAGGTACCTCGCGATCCCAAATGCAGCGACAAAAAAATTCCCAGCGCTCGCTACCGTACTATCTCCTTTGAGTTCGGCCATCGCCAGCACTTCACTTATAAAGATGATGGCAACTACCACCTTGGCAGCCGACTGTTGGCTGTTCACCTTTGTCGGCAAAAGCGCGTTCTCGGCTGACCGTTGCAAGCTCTGGAACTTATAAGTAGAGTTTGGATTGGTGTAGCCAAGTGTCATCACCTGTCTCGAGTCTCCACAACAAAGAAGACCGACCCTCGTCGAATTCGATCAGAAATTATCCCGAGCCAAAAAGACCCGCGCCTATTTTTTTCCTAATGCGAATAATCACGAGGTATAATTTGGCTCGAGTGTCCCATCTAAGCATTGATAAATATGACGCCATCTGCCAGTGAATTCGAACCTTTTTCGAAACTCATTCTTTACTACGTGAGAAGTTTCAAAAGCTTTTCCTGGTTGCCCATATAGTTATTGCACAGTCATTCGCCGGGCTGCCCTATCCAGCAATTCAATATACCTACCTGGTTAATTCCACCGCATTTGTAGCCACCGAGATGACGCATTAGAGAAAGCTTTACACGGCATTCCGTACACTCGCCAATAAGACCAGTGACTGGCAGCTGCCTGGGGTAGAGTACGCAAGTCGCGGACTATGGTAGATGCATATCAGTAAGCAGTCGCGTCTCCCTTGCACCGTTTTGATCATTAGTATTAACTACAAATTTCTGCACTCACTTAACTCCGTAGATACCACACCGATGACAACCAGCCTCTTCGCATCGGCGGTTCGTGGAATTGTTATTGTTGCAACTGCTGGTAAGAGAGCGGTTATTGTTGTTGCTTTTATAGTCACGATTAGCCTCGATGATGGGTTCTACGGTTGTCGCGCACTTTGTTGCTGCTGCGTGTTGTTGTTGTTGCTGTTCTACTTGTTGTTGCTGTTCTACTTGTTGTTGTTGTTGAGATTGTTGGCAGGTATTTTACGCGTTGGTGTGATTGTGATGAATGGCCTTTCGCCTTGCGGACTCCCCAGAACCGAATCGATTGCCTCCAAATGTGTCAAAACCTTTACATCAATATATGAAAAAGACAGGTAGGACGGATCGGTTGGTTAATCTCGTGTGAACGCGACCCGGCATCAAATATCGCCTGAAAGCGGGTGGCAAATTTCCATTCTTGTCATATTCAGTCAGTTTGGACGTGTCTTGGGAAACTTAACTTGTCTTGACAGATCATTGCATGCGCAATAGTTTTGTTCTTACGAAACGATTGTCCTAGCTTACTGCTGATGACCTAATATTAAAGGCATACGCGGCACTGTAAACGGGCAACAATTGCAAAATGTATAATGCTATAATAATCCTACATTAGTAGTATGGAGTCATCATTAGTCATCAATCACATTAGTAGCACGGTGCTTGTTTTCACCACTAACGCACCGTACAGGCCTAACTGTTGAATGCATGGAAGGCGTTCAACAGTGCAGACTGGAAGATATTCCGGAGCGCGATGCAAGAGACATTGGTCATAAGTGCAACGATGCGGACCGAGCAGTATCCACAGACACTGTTTTGGTAAGTTCCCGAATGGCTATTCGGCCCGATCAGAACGGCAAGAGCATCAGGAAAGATGACGGAGGGTTACCCTAGAAAGATGGCAGACGAGGTTAGCAATCCCTCTGATGACGTAGACCAGGCCCATTCATTTTACATGCAGGGCTCCCAGAAGACGAAGCAGGCGACTCTCAATCCTGAGCAGTAGAATGGAGGAGCCAGAAGACGAGAGACCTTCTCGCAGTAATGCTCCTGAGATGGCACTGTTACCGCCAACACCTTCAAACCTTTCACGCTCGACACCAATGCCTTTTGTTCTGACCATTCAGTGACCAGAACGAACAGGTCAACCTTTGTATATCCCATTTGGCCGACAACGCTCCACTCAAAGAATTGGTTAACGCCAGGGCTGAGTTTGTAAAAGTCGGTTTGAAAGTTATAAAAGAAGCAAAAATAGAAGAGAGATAGAGCGCATGAAGCGCGGGCAGCTAAGTACCAGGCAGGTCGCTTCCCAAACCCACAAAATACGCCATACCACAGATTTTCAGGTTATGTAGGTGGGAGATATTCAGGTTTTTAGTGGGTTTGAAAGTCCCACCACCAAGAGTACTGGCTATGCACTGCATCTTAGCCCCTGTAACAATTGAAACTGTAAATGGCGGTTCTGGGGTATAGTTTTAACGCAGTATTGTGGGACTAACATTTCAAGCATTGTTTTTATGGCGGCACAATTGTTGATATTTACACGCCGATGGGTGTATACATCTACCATATGTCTGATGCTCGGCGCCGTGAATTGTTTATTACTGACTACATCAGTGCCTACGCTTACTTACTACTAGCATAAATAATAATAATAATAATAATAATAATAATAATAATAATAATAATAATAATAATATACGAGCAAACACCGGGGATATACGCGAAGACGAATTTCTGAGGCAGCTGCTTTCACTGGCAGTTTGCAGAGGAAATGCCGCGTCGATATTAGGTGCGATGGGCTGAGAATAGCTAGATGGTAACCATGAAATAACGAGGATACACATTCACACCTCACAATTGTATTGTCCTAACACATAATAATGATAATAAATAATAATAATAATAATAATACTAATAATAATAATAATAATAATAATAATAATAATAATAATAATAATAATAATAATAATAATAATAATAATAATAAGAAAACTACGATTTAACCATGAGCTCCCTAACGTCAGTCCATACAAACCCCGATCAACCCCAACTACGATCACAACAGTCATATACCTGCGAAATATGCAGGAAGTCCCTAAGGTCACTCCGGGGCTTGCGTATGCATACGACACGTCTCCATCCGGCAGATACCCGCCCTCCACTCAGTCAACCCGTGAGAGACACGTCGTCGCCTGCGTCGCTTTCGGCACAAGACGACCCGAACAGGCCATCGGATACGACCCTCGACTCAATTACGCTAACTCGTTCCCTGGCTCGGGTGCATCGAAACATTAAACTAGTCAAAGTGATACCCAGAGGAGTTAGAGAAATATGCTGCGCAGCATACGCTAAAGCACTTTCCAACTTCAACACAAGGAAAGACAACGCGTCCTGGGAGAAGCTTCTAATAATGCCAATACTCTTGCTACGCATCCCCGCACTGAGAAACAACGATCGGTCATTATGCCAAATGATCAGGAAGAACGTTACTGAATCGCGGTGGAAAACACTCGCAAGTCTCTTAGACGAGTGTAACCGTAACATTATACAGTACGACACATCACTTGATACAGATCACGACAGGGGGAAGATGGCAGAGCGCAAATTAGCTGAAGGTGATGTACGATCCGCCGCACGGATCCTTCTTTCGACCGACTCTTTTGCACCATTTAACGACCACACGGAGCAGGAGTTAAGAAAGAAGCACCCCCCTCCATTAGCAGACGCAAGCGAACGCCTAGGATCCCTCCAGGCACCAGTAACAACAAGAGGACACACCGTATATCATAAATTGGTTGTCGACGCCGTCCGATCTTTCGCCGTAGCATCTGGACCTGGATTAGATGGGCTGCGTCCCCGACATCTCCGGGACATGCTTGACAACTCAGTACCCTCATCCGGGAGACTTCTGGAAGAAGTTTGCTCTCTGGTGGCCTCGGCACTAAACGGCAGCCTGCCTTCTTCTTGCCTGACGACCTTTTACGGGGCAAATCTTACGGCCCTAAAAAAGAAGGACGGTTCAATCAGACCTATAGCATGTGGCCTTACAATCCGGAGGCTTGTAGCAAAGGTGGCCATCGCGATCAGTAAGGGATCCATAACAAAAGCTTTAGGACCAAGGCAAGTAGGGGTTTCTATAAAAGGAGGCGCGGAGGCAGCCGTTCACGCTGTACGAGCATACATTGAAACAGACGGTCCTGTGCGGGTTTTAGTGAAGCTAGATTTTAGCAAGGCTTTTAACACAATACGACGCGACGTAATATTAGAAGAAGTAAGGCTACACGTACCGGAACTCTTTCCACTTGTATGGCAATGCTACAGGGACCCGTCACTTCTATCCTGGTGTGACAAAGAGCCACTTAAATCAACAAATGGAGTGCAACAAGGGGACCCACTAGGCCCCGCCTTGTTCAGTCTGGGAATCTCTAGTCTAGTGGCACGAATGAGAAGCCCATTGAACATCTGGTACCTGGATGATGGAACATTAGGAGGACCGGCAGAAGTGGTGGCCGCTGACATACTTAAGGTAATAGAGTTTGCAAATGAAGGAGGGACAATCCTCAATCTTTCCAAGTGCGAAGTTATAACGGTTGGGGGGAACACCCAGGAACGAGACGAAGCACGCAAAACCATTGCTGCCGTTCTACCAGGCTGTAAGCAAGTTAACCCGGCCGAGTTAGAAGTTCTTGGGGCTCCACTTATTCCACAAAGTATTTACAAGACCTTAACAGAAAAACGCCGGGCGCTGCTGCAGACACGGCCTCGTTTGCTGGCCATGCACTCACAAGCTGCACTATGTCTTTGGAGATATAGTTTAGGTTCCCCGAAATTCAACTACACATTGCGCACCTCACCGATAAGCCAATGTCCCGACGCCCTGCAAGCGTATGACGACTCTACGAGAGACATACTGAGTGAAGTCCTTAACATCGATTTCACGGACGATACGTGGCGAAGAGCAAGTCTCCCCATAAGAGAAGGTGGACTGGGTGTTCGATCAGCAGTAGAACTGGCACCCATATGTTACGCAGCGTCTGTGCTAGAATTCAGCCCGCTGGCAGAGGCGCTAGTCGACCCGAGTGCTCACCACCGGCTGCACATAGCTAAGCAGGAGGCAGAATCGCTTGTCAAGCTGAAGTTGGATCCAGGTCCTTGGGAAAAACGTGTAACGCAGAGAGTGCTTGATAACTACAGATGTAAAGTTATAGCCCGTGAGATCCCCGAAAGCCTTGAGTCTTCTACGGAGAAGGCAGTCTTCTTGGCCTCACGAGACACCTTCAGCGGTGGATTCCTTAGGGCTCTCCCGTCGCCACAGCTCGGCACCATGCTGGACAACGTCTCATTCCGCATGGTGTCGGCTCTCAGAATCGGCGGGTCGATTTGCGAACCACACATTTGCAAGGCCTGTGGAAAACCAGTAGAGAAGAATGGCCTCCACCCGTTGAGCTGCATCAAGAGCCAAGGTCGGGCTCCCAGGCACACAGAAATAAATGCAGTGATTCAAAGAGCGCTTCGGAGGGCGGGAATACCTAGCATGCTGGAACCCAGACTAGGACTTCATGACGATAAAAGGCCCGACGGTGTCACTATTCCGCCGTGAAAAAAAGGCAAATGCCTGGTTTGGGATGCGACAGTCTCCTGCACAGCCGCACCGTCTTATGTGTGCCACAGCGCTACCGAGGCGGGATGGGTGGCCGAACACGCAGAGAAAGAAAAGTGCCGTAAATACACAGAGTTAGAGTCTAGATACAATTTCGTGCCGATTGCAATGGAGACAGTGGGCCCAGTCAGCAGAAGAACAAGGACATTTATTAAAGACTTAAGTGATCGAATACAAGCAAACACCGGAGATGCACGCGAAGGCGACTTTCTGAGACAGCTGCTTTCATTGGCAGTTTGCAGAGGAAACGCCGCGTCGATATTAGGTGCGATGGGCTGACGACAGCAAGAAAGAAACTATAAAATAATGAGGATACACATTCACACCTCACAACTGTATTGCACTAAGACATATTAAATAAATAATAATAATAATAATAATAATAATAATAATAATAATAATAATAATAATAATAATAATAATATCAGCTCCTGTGGAAACTGGATGCCTGGCTGCATACGTAGAAACAGAAAGCAAAACCAAGTATACAGAGTTGCTCGCACCGACGCGGCATAATAATAACAACGAAAATGCAATTAAAAAAGTAACATTAACTGTACTGTCTTGCTGAGTGCTTGTTAAGCTGTTTGTCAATAAATATTGTTACAGCTAATCGACTAACACCCAAACACAACCCGGCATATTGATATTGACAGCGGTGGATTCACCGAGGGCTTCCAAAGCACGGACAAGCACATCCAGCAATGACCGATATTGTGATGTAAACAGCCGTTCTCGCATGCGTTGTTCTACCTCTTAGTTACGTTAGACATATCCGATATATATAGAGATATTGCCATGTACTATTGGATTAATGACAACCCAACCTTAGTCATCAAACAATGACGGAATTAACACATTTCTGGAACTAAGCCTCACAAGCTTTGAATGATATACTGCAGGAGAATGCTAGGGTCTCCCTGCTAACTCGCTCACGCCTTCCTGTGGCTCCTGAAGAACAAACATGCCAGGAGTTGTAGATTCGCCCCTCTAACTATTTAATGCTTTTCACAAGCAGTTCCCAGTTAGACCGGGAGACGACTGGTTTTTAGTGTGTTGGAGTCCCACACAACCGGCCCGCGTTTGCGACTTGCTTCTCTGCCGCAGTGTCCGTGTGTGCAACCGCATTTTCCAATTAGTCATCTAGAAAAATCAATCTTAGTTAATAAACAAATAACGAATATCAATAATGTTTTAATACGTCCCTGTTTTTTTAATATGTTTATTAGCAACTGTGTCCGACTGCGACCCTTACCAATTCGTCGGGCGTTCACTTAATTGGAATGAAGAATTGCAAACGTACCTGGCGGATGACAAATCCTTAATTTGAACTTCTGAACCCGCGGCTTTTCCTCAGTGTAGGTCTATAATGCTGTAATTAAACCCCCTGGATAAATCTTCAGGCACACGGAATCGATGAGAGAAGCTCGCATCTAAAATCACTCTTCTTGCATTCACTGAGGCGGAAGACAGTTCCACCAACGTGAATGCTTGATTAACCGAACGTGGTGGTGTAGCCTGGAGCGACCTCTATTAGAACTATCCTGATCTGTTACGCACTCTAAGCGTCTCCACGCTTCAATTTAAAGTGATTTAGTGACTTCGGAAACAGCATCTGCCGCAAGAGCGTAGGCTTGGCCCGGTTCATACATTGTCCTTCTATCCAAACAAAAACCTGCGCAGCACTTAGCAGTCCTGCAGGTTAGGTCATGCAATTCTACCCGGAGACAAATATTGACAAAAGAGAGACAAATATTGTCAATACGATTACACCGGTTGAACGGCCAGATTGCTCATTTCATATGGTCCGCGCGTTAGCGGAGTTATCATTGATTCTTCTAGGTGGTTGCAGTGGATTCTAATGACGGCTTGACCTCTACCTCAGCGGCATTGCGTCAATGTGCCAGTATAATATGTATTATTATCGGGTCAATAAAGCCTATATCAGGTAATTGCCGGCCTAGTTACACTCGAGAGACGTAGCTGCCAGTGGGAGACATAGTCATAGCCAATAGACTATGCGTGTGCTTCGGAATTCAAGTAAGTAATACAATACACGTTGTGTGATAAGGGAGGCCCCCATGTGTACAATCTGATTTAGTTTCAAGGCGATACACCATTATATTCGCCCCTGATATAAAAGGGTGACATGTGTATTTAGGTATACTTGCCAAGCGAACAATAAATCAATATTCTAACGTTCGATTTCATGGATAATCTGTGAGGTGGCAGCGCCTCCTAAGGGTGACACTAATTATCATATATATACCAATATACCGCTGACGTGTGTAGTTGCAGGGTCGTAGGACGCGTGAGAGACTTGCTGGTCAATTGTGCGGTTGAATTGCCAGGAAACTGTGAATGTAATATAAAACTGCGTTGATGGCTGTATTATTCGACGTATCTTCTACGGAACAATGGGCTCTCGGTTCGGGGAACTTTCCAGAGATGGCTGGTCCCTACAATGGACTCCCCATATAGGTGGGGGACCCAAATGTCATGTTCCCACCGTTAATAATTGACTACATTGAATACATTATTTGTGTATATATATATATATATATATGTTTAGAATTTTTTTACTGCATTTTCTTTCTATTTGAGACAAAAGTACATTTCATTTTTAGTCATAACGGAGATTTAAACGCCTCCATCAATACTTGGGGCTTCGCGAAGACTTACCATGAGGTGACCCGCAGTCCTCGAATGAATGGCGGCGGACCCACCGCATCTTAAAGTGGCCAGTATAACAAGACAAAAATCCATTAGGTGCCACTATTGTATCCAGCTCGACTTCCAACCAGAAAAATCATATTCCCCGCAGCGTCCGTTTTCCAGACACCAGGGAGCCGACGAGCTTCGGGGATCGCCGGGGAGGCTCATCGGATCAGAAGGCCCGGCTAATACCGCGGCGGGCCTGCAGAAGCTTCTAGAAGCAGTGTGCAAAGAACCTTTAGACCAAGCAATCCAGCAAAAACGTCACCGCCCAAGCACACCTAAATATTTAAGGACGGCCGAGATACGCCTCAAACCGGAAAAAAGCGCCGGGTCCGTATGACATCACTGTTTTTGTAGCCAAGATACCGATAAAAGAATATCCGGAAGTGGTGGACGCTGCGGTGAAAGAGATGGTCTGTAAGGGCTCGTTCCCTACCGAATAGGAGAGTGCACATCTTGTTCTGATCCCGTAGGGCTCTACCCACTACCGCCCAACCTGCTTGCTTGAATCCTTGGCCCGGTGATGCCCAGTCCATCGTGAAGGCACGTAGTCAAGCCTTTGCGGAGGCGAATGCACTCCTATCCGACTGCCAATATGGAAGGGCTTCCAGAAAGGGCACTTGATAGTAGCTGCCATTCAGCGAGTTCAATCGAACCCTGTGCAGGTTTCCCTCTAGAAAACGTGATCTGCTTCTAGTCATTTTGCTTAACGTTAACAATGTGTTTAGCAGGCTCCCGTGCAGAGTCAAGCATGAGACCCTCCGCAGGGAAAGAGCTTCGTTTTTGCCATCTTGAAGTAATATCTGACGTACATGGCCGGATAATTCAGTCCTAAGAACCTACCTTTAGTATGACTGCAGGAGTGCCACAAGGCTGCACGATCTGCTCCCTGCTATGAAACATTGCTTACGATTGCGACGACAGTCTGTGCCTAGGGCCCTTCCCCCGTAGTCGATCTTCTTGCCTACACCGACGAGATCATCCCCACTGTTCAAAGCCGGACCTTGGAGGGGACGCGAGGAAAGCAAGCGCCGACGTCGCGTACTGGGTTCGGAAAGTTGGGCTTGCCTTAGCTCCAGCTAAGAGCAAGGCAATTCTTCTGGAGAGCTGAAGTAATTGCCTCACTTCTCACGCGCGCCTTAAGAGGGAAGAATATATATATATATATATTGTTGTCGCTATTCCTCGCCCTGTTGTCGTGCCCGCTGCTATGTGCTACCACAAAGTGGGGAATTCAGTGGCGTTCACTCATTCGTGTTAAGATCAAAGCAAATACTACTATATTATTTATTATTACATCACCTTTCGGTATTGTTGATTATAATACTACTATAAGGAGTTTAAATAATTTTACCAACTTTCATTTGCATGGAAGGCGCTCAAGCATGGCATAGATACGAAGGCCGCCTCTCTCTATCGTGGCTTATATATATATATATATATATATATATATATATGTTACCCTCGCTATTATATAAAATCTAGGTCGGTCGGATATCGAGTAAACCACAGTGTGTTCTGCATGGTATCTGTCAATATCGGTGGGGCACCTCATGTATCTGCAACGTAACACGTGACAAAATCAATGCGCTGCAAACAAGATTGTTAGATGTCTTGCCTGTTACTCGCAAGCTATTCTGTAATGTTGTTTTGTAATTCTGGGGTTGCATAGATCTTCACATTCATTTCCCTAACGTATCGCTGCACTTAGCCATATAGAACTTACAAGCTCATATGTTTGCTTCTACTCACTGTACCTGTAGAGTAGCTGTCACTAGTGCCTCTAACACGTTCAAGTAATCAAACTACTATATATTGCGATTTCTCACAAATTTGTCAGTCCCACAACCCTCTTTTAAAAGAAAAAATTAATCTTGTTTGCTTAGGTGAGCAGGTGCCATAGTGCGTTATTTCCATGTCTATTCGTCCTTAGTATCAAGATAAACGGACTGCGTTTATGATACCGTGGCCGACGTGCCGTGTCTATAAAAGTCTACTTAGTGTGGTCTAATAATTATGATCGTGCATGAAGTGTCGTGGAGGAAATCAATCAGGGCCCAGCCAGAAACAACAAAGTCAACTTACCCTCGTTCAATTCCGAGACGATAAAATTTACTTTAGCCTTGCTCTCACTATGATTACGCAATACGACGTACAGGTGGTCGCTGGGACCTGGGCTGCGTAACCAACTGCGGTTTCGGGTTGGTTTCTCTGATAGAGTATCGTGGGCAACAGACTGAAGGTGCTGGAAGAGCAAGCAGTGGCGTTGCTGTACTATATCACAATAGGTTCAGTAAAATAGAAGTATTCATCATCATGATATTTATTTCACTCATATTGAGTATGCATATACCATAAACAATTATACAGATTATACAATTATACAGTCAGCTGCTTGCGGCATGTTATTCGAGAGAGGCAGTGCTGTGATCTCTTCGCAAGGTCCAGGCAGGCAGACGCATAAAACTTCGTACACACCTGAGAGCACAGTCGACAGACGCACTCGGTGTACTCTTCGTGGAAGCTCGTATTCGAACAAACCAGGTGATGATAGCCATGAACTATGTATCTGGTATAGTGGTACGTGGCGATTGTCACATGCAAGACCAGACCAGAGGTGAGAGGCCCTGAAAATATCCAGGTCTCCGACCTCTCGTCGGACTTGTTCAACTTTATTTTCCTATTCCGAGATAAAGCTCTCGAATGGTACTGTACGCGGCGTCTTCAACCTCAATCGAATTATCTCAACAACCGGTGCACAGCCTGACATTAGGTACACAAAGCGGCTCCTTGCCCGCATTGACAGGGAAAGTACTCGCTTCATGTACATTGTAAAACACCTTTCAAGCAAACTAAAGTTTGAATAGAAGTATTGTACAGGAAACTTCATAAATATAATTGCAATCGCTGAGAAGCCATTCTGTTACACATTGATTGTATTAAGTTGATCCTAACAAGGTAACTGTGTTTTGCGGGGGCCTTAACTGTCCTATCGACCAGACAACGTTGGAACACACACACTTATTAGCCTGTTAGCATCTCGAAATATGCGGGAGGTATCCACAGCCGAGAACTGTGCATACGTGCAAGGAAGGTAGATATATTTGCTACAAACGCCAGGCATGACAGCAAATAAACGCTTTGGTCATCCGTCCGAGACTACACCTTCCAGTTGCAATGACGCTCACAGTACATGACCAAGCAGCAGGCGAAACACGGCAACGGTTAAATGCTACGATCGACTCAACCCGCTTACTAGGACTATCTCAAGAGGTTCTTGCTGTCCCTAACCCGCGAATGCCCACGAATGTCGGTCTCTGAAACACTGATTCATACCTATTTACACGAATGAAGGTCGGCTTCAGAAAAGTGCGGGAAGCTAAACTAGAACAAGAGATAAAAACACAAAACGAGCTTCTTAGAGAGTCCCAGCTTCATGGACACAAGTGGTTATGCTCCAACACGCTCTAGTGTCACCCGGAAAGGCTAAATAGCCATGTTTGACACATGTTCGCCACCTCTTCTACGGTCTCGGGTGGTACCCCGATGTATGTCTATAGATGGAGCCAATGGGGAACCGAAGCCCACCAGGAGCAGGCGTCTCCTTTTTGTTTGTTGGAAGTACTGTATGGGATAATAGAGGCTCCGCTATGAAAAGCACCGGGCCCAGACTTGTCCGAACATCAGACTGTTGTTTAAAAAATTCTATCTCCATTCATAGCGCGTCGGCTGGAATATTTCTTATAGAAAGTACCAAGTGCTTTTCAGAGCAGTAACACGGTTTTAGGCAAAGCAAATCGACGGCTTGCGCCGTCCTTTTCAACAGTATTCAAATAGCACTTTAAAGTAAACATAGCTTACACTTTGCTGTTTCCGTAGACTGAAGGGCGGCTTTCGGCAAAGCGTCACACAAAATATGCCTCGATAAAATAAGGGAATATAAATCTGCGAATGTTAACTGACCGAGAAAAACGACCGAGTGCGCATAAAATATATATATATATATATATATATATATATAATCATGATCGTATCTATTGCATGCCCTAGGCATAGCAGATTGTCTGATGAGATTCAGCAATAAATGTGTGTTGATACTGTTGTTGCTATCGTTGTTATGGACATGTGTGTGTGTGAGGCATTGTAGTGCGGGGCAGTTGATCCGCTTGTGCAAAGGACTCGTTAGCACTACTTCTTTCTACATGCGCGCCTTGTCTCGGCCACATCATAGCAGTCCTAATCAGCGTCCGGTTTCCATGTTAGACGAGAAAATGTTGCCGTCTTTTATTGACACATATTTTCATATCAATTTGCTGGCCACATTGTGGTGCTCCGCGGAATCCAGTTATTTCGTAGGCACTTCTTAGTTTGTGGAATACTTTTCGCAGACGCCGGCGTTTTGAGGACGGCACTGCCTTTTGTTGCTTGTTACCCCAATTGCTTTATCGGACGCCCAGCAAACGCTTCCGTCTTTTTCACCTAGCCGACGTCCGAAGGTTACAACGGTACCAGCAGCAGCAGCAGCCAACCTGATTACTAGGATATCAACAACAACAACTCCAACTACAGCTACACTGCTACTGTAAGACTCAAGAGAACAGTCGAAGTCTCGTCATAAAGACTCTGCGCTCCACAAAGCTCACGTTTATACACTTGACTGACTATTATTGGCGGGGGGGGGGGGGGGGGTAAATTGGCTTGGTCCGCTTGAGAGTGCCTTATTGCCGCAAGGTTACTCGCCTCAAAGTAGGCAACACTGTGTGCGTGAGCCCCTCTGATGAGGTCGAGAGAGTGGCTTGCTAGCTACGACGCCTATCCAGAGTTTGTGATACAGGAGGCTATATATATATATATATATAATATATTTATATATATATATATATTTGCACGTAGAAGCTTGCGTGAATTCATTATATGAATGACAAAAACTACTCCTACCACAGTAGTTAACTTACAAATGACTGAGTAGATAATGGATAAATTCTCGCTAATGCGTCTCTACGTAAGCATACTGTACGTGGCCTTCGGTCACTTATCCAGGACTCAACACTGTCGCCGCAGCTAGCTGAAGCTACACACAGCTAGCTGTGAGCTGTAATATTGCCTATCACTTGATCAGCATATTATATTACGAGTATGCATGTATTGAAGCTGCTGCTAGAGCTGCTACCGACAAATCGTACAAACATGAATGATCATGATTGCACATCCTAAGACGGAGTAGCAACGCCACATGCCGCTTCACCTACCATTAAGCCTAAAATCATACTTTCGGGGCTGACTCTCAGCCAACTAACTACCTCACCGCCACTGGGGCTTCCTACTCCAAACCCGCCATCTCCAAGCCATCTCGTTTGCAACCGCCGCAAATTTTGGAAGAAAGTTGTTGTGATGCAAATCAAGCTGATTGGAATTGTAACAAAATCAGCCGGGGAGCGCAAGTGGCCGGGACTCAGCAATTTCGAGTCTGATGATAGCGCCGTTCAGACATAAGATGGCTGCTTGCTCCGGTGGTCCACGCCCGCAGCAATGCTTCACTTCTTTCAGTAATCATCCGCAACAACCTTCGCGATTTCCTCCAATGTATGCGCTCTTCTATGGTCGGTGGCGGTGTAGGATTTGTTGTAGGGTTTGCTGAATAGAAGGTGTTTGCCAGTAAGCCCGGTACCATCGACGAGTTGACGAAAAATATTTGGCGAAATTTCGAAAATAATGCCGAAGTTATGCCAAAAAGTCCTCAAAAGCGGTGTATCTCGTATAGATACATTACCAAAATATCCCGGGGTAGCCATCTTCCCGACATCATATTTCAAACATACCGGTGAGGTTTTTCAAATAAAATATTTTTGACTCTATCTAGTCTAGCTTGTCCTTTATGTCAAAATGCTTAAAACGCTTAAGTGACTCTTGTCATATATATTTTACAAAAATCCACTTTGTTTCCGCCTCCCCGTGGGATAGAGTCTGTGGTTTCTGCTTGAGATATAATACTCACAACCTTCACCGATTTTCCAAGTTGCACTAGAAGTCGTGCTGCGTCGATTAGTATTCCCATTAGTACTATACTCACAGTTGTTCTTACTTATTATTTAAAGTGTTCTGCGGATAATGTGGGATTTGACCTGAGTGGCGTTGTTGGCACGGATAATTCCCGCTGAACCGAATTTTTTCCAGTGTCCATTATTCGCGGCGTGAACCTTTCCAAATTACTATAATTGTTATTACAATTGTGTGGTATCGACGTTTGAGCCATATTCACAATTTCTGCTCGCTTCCTGTCAATTCGTGGCGCCTAAGGTAGAAGTCACGTTCCTCCTACAAACGGCCAAAGACATCTACCTCAAAAACATGACGTCACGTCGATTCCCGTAATATGCTCTATGCGTTTACCGATATCCTTTAGGATATTTGCTATATCTATGCTGATGGGACTGAGTAATAGATACAAAGTGGCAGCTCTGCGATACCTATCCATTTTCAGCTGCGCTGTGGCGTGAATCTTTGGAGGCTTTTCTATTTTGGAGGCTTTTCTAAGGTTTGATCATAGCGGAATGGTGACGACCTTTTTGGCTTGGGAGTATTATTATTATTATTACGCCAAGATGATATTGAGTGGTCACCGACACACGAGCAATAATAATAATCATATAGGCAATATCTTATATGTTATATAATTATTATATTAGTAAGTGGGACGTACATAATATTAAACCCGTGTTTAAAACAAATGATTAATATTATTATTACTATGCAGCGCAATCCTACTTAGTGTGGTTTAGCTGCATAATCCCGCTAGGATCTCTCTCTCCCTCCGCTCTATCTTTCTCTCTCTCTCTCTCTCTATATATATATATATATATATATATATACAGGGGCAACCGTCTAAATAAGACGCATTTTATAGCCCCTTTTTGAGCCCGTACCTAACTGGAAACAGATATTTAGATTTTTTTGCTTGATAGCATTTTTTGTGCAGGTCAACTCTTTTATTTAGTGTTATTTCCGTTCACTGTTTCAATTCGGCGTATAAGCCGTTTTTATTTTATTTAAGCCCGTGCTAAAAGTGTCCCTATGGAAAATAATGAGCGCTATCTTAATAGCGGCAGCGAGCCAGTCTACGAATCCAGAGTATCGAGGTCCGTTAGACTCTCGCTCAATCACGGCCTAGCGATTTTTTGGCGGCCATCCGTGCTTGCCCCAAAACATGCTCACATGTTCACATAGCCACTCTTGTTCTAAACGGCTGGCCGCATCTGCGACTGTTGTTTGCATTTACGGTGAACATTTTCCCATTGGCCAGAGAAGAAACGGAAACGACCTACTGTTTGGTGCTTCACTGTACCGCCTTATTCTTCCAGTTCGTCCATCTCCACAAGTTTACGCCTGGAGAAGAAAGTGCCGACCATCAGCTTGCCAGTTGCCTACTGTTGTGGCTGAGTCTCATCACTTGTAACGAGTCCTAAGTTCAATAAAGAAGACCGGCCCTCGTCGTATTTTAGCAGATACCATCGAGCTAGAATGCCTCGCGCCTCTTTTTCGTCCTTTGACAAGTCACGAAATACTGAATTTAAACGAAAATTATGTTCGATTGCATAAAAATATGCAATCAAACGTATTTTTTTTGTGATGGCCACGGTGGTCATGTGAGATCTCATGGAGGGACTTGGCATCCCAGTTCAAAGTCTCAATTAGCGATGCACATGTTGCTTTTGAGTCAATTGCAGCCATCACAGAGGCCACATTTTTGTCGCTCATTGCTAGGCGCCTTTTTGCGGGCTTTTCCGTACAGATTTAAATGTTTAGTTCGATATTTTCTGTACGATCTATGCACAGTATCCAGAGATATGTCTTCATTCCTAATGGTAGATCGACCAAGGCTCATGAAACACCTCTGTGTACTACTGTAATTCCCGCTAAAGGTTATACAAGGTGTAACTCACCAAAAATTTCAAAAACTGTATCAGGTCCATTTCCGGAATACTTCTAAAAATTTTCCAGAATATATATATATATATATATATATATATTCTTTGTGACGCCCCGGAAGACTCGTTATCGGTAGTATTTTCGTAGCTTTGTGCCCGCGCGATAATTTAGTACGCCAGTTTTCTACAAATGTGCCGCCAGCATTCAGCTGTAGTCGTAGCTATAGTAACTAGGTGGCGTCGACAAAAACCATAGTATGACCATCGAGCCCTGCGAAGGGAATTTCCTTGTCATAGCTGAAGTTCCAGCTTTTCTGCTCTGCCAGCAGGTTGACGTTACGTGTGTAGTTCCGTTAACTGGTGGAAGCATTCATCTAGCTCCTCATCGCCACGCGACGAACAAATCACTTTACAGTGAGGCCAAAAAACGTATCTCTGTTTGCTTTGTTATTACTTAATATATATATATATATATATATATATATATGCTTCTTTAAACAGTCAACTGAACCTTGACATACAACGTGGAAGCGTATATATATATATATATGTCGAAAAGCACGAAAGTGATTTCCGTCCAGTGTTTTTTCATTACGAAAATGTTATCCCTATAGAATTTTTCCTTTTAGGATGCAAAAAATGCTCTCCTCAACTTTAGATGTCCTCTAAACATAAGTGGTTTTCTCTTATTAAGTACACTTAACGTGAGCGATGATAGATGACAGCATAGGCAAACAACCGGTCGGGACTATAATGTGGGTACGGTAGACGTGCCATACGAGTTCCACCAACCTGCGGCATGTCACCGCATGTCTATGCGGGCGAACGCTGTCATAATGGAGTATGACACATCTATTGCACAGTACGGGTGCTCTGCGGCTATAGTTTGCTTCGGACTGCCGAAGTGCGGGCAGTTCTTTCCACCGCTGAGTGTTCTGCAGATAGCTTGTTCTGCAGAAGTTCGTAGAGCATCACGCCTCTCCCATTCCACAGCGTGGCTTTCTTACGATGGAAGCCTACCTACTTTCGCAAAGATGTTGGACCTAGTGCCTTGCTTTTTCACATGACCTTGGGCGTTAAACATTGTTTCCTCTCGTCGCTCAGCTCATCAGTTTCTCATCGCGGCAGTAAAGTTCTCAAAAACGGATATTTATCAAGAAGAAGAGCGCAGGTGCCTGGGCGATTCACCATGTCGTATTCGGTATGCGGCCCCCATACATCGGCACGTGTCTCGCGTTGCGGCCAAATTAACTAGTATATGTTACGCAGAAATAGAATGTAGACTCATCTCTCGTCGACTGTCAGGTCAATTCACAAAAACAATTGTTGTATCCGTATCTACCTACTAGAAGGTCAATTCGCTCATGGTCGCGCATAAAAAATTTAACTGCCAAAGCACCGATTTGCGTTATAATTTATACACTCATATATATTTATATATATTTATATACAGGATGCCCAAACCCATATTGGCTAGACTTGAAGGTGTTGTGAATTGTGTCAAAAACAACGTTTTTTTTAGTTATGATGAATGAAGCTCGTTGTGCTACAATCGCACATTTTTTAAGGCAATCTCTTACCGGCCACATCGGTGTAACAAAATTGATTATTTTAGTTAAAAGTACAACACTCTGAAGCAGCCTGGCCAATCTGGGTTGGGTCACCCTGTGCATGTAGTTTCCAGATGTTTCCATGAGTATTTATAGCGAATTTAAATAGGCTTACAATCCCCTTACGAGAGCAAGCAGCATAAGCAGTTACATGCCGTTGTGGACCGACGATGCAAAGTCGCCAGTATATAGCTCGTGTCTGTGGTGCGGACACTTCCAGACGCTAGTTCTTTGTGGCGCTAACCGGCCGATCTCACCCCCCGAGGTTAACCGGGGTTTAGTCGAGGGTTTGCCCCCGACATCCTGTGGGATATCTGGCTGGATCCTCGACTTCTTGCGGGGTCCGTCGCTGTTGTTCTTATTGTTGTTGTGGTTGTTGTCGTCGTCGTTGTTGTTGTTATTGTTGTTGTTGCTGCCTGCAGAACAGATTGTATTATTAACTATTATTACTAGTAAGAGCAATGGCGCAAACTGTTTACTCGAGCGGAGGGGACCAAAAAGCAGATATGCTTAGATGCTTATACGGACTGATATACGTACATACAAAAACGTGTCGCGGGTCACGGACAGAACGACACCGTGCCTAACCACATGTTGACGTTGACGTATCGGACGCACGCACGCACGCAAGCTATTTGATGCAGGTCCACGTATGTGATGCGCAATTGCCGAGTCCTGTTTCAGCGCGCTTTCAAGCACACAGGAATCGTGTGCCATGCATATTTAGAGTATGTCTATCGTATCTATTATCGACGTCTCGTTCGCCTTACGTCTGTAAAAGAAATCATCATTCATGTCACAAATAAACCTAAGGCTAATCCCTCAGATTTCTTTGCACCGTTTAGGTTATATAGGCGGCATTAAGGCCCCATTAGCCATAATATCGTGGCTTTTGTAGATATGACATTGTCCCGTTATCCTTCATGTCTCAGCTTAGCGTTGATTGCCCTCGTTGATTTCATATCGCGTCATTTGCGCGTCAATTGCCAACAATGGCGATAAACTAAGAGACGAGCGGATGGACGGACAGGCAGACATATCTTTCATCAGCATTGACTTAATTGCTTATCGATTTATCAATCAATTCAGGTTCATTGTTTGCTTTGCTAACGACTGAGTTG
The DNA here is from genome assembly GCA_003439945.1 of Dermanyssus gallinae. NCBI lineage: Eukaryota > Metazoa > Arthropoda > Arachnida > Mesostigmata > Dermanyssidae > Dermanyssus > Dermanyssus gallinae. Next base: position 54,562 of record QVRM01001383.1, read on the forward strand.
ACTGCAACTACCAACGATCATGATACAATCAGCACATAACTTATTTATTATTATTATTATCATTACACCACCATTCGGTGTTGTTAATCACATACATTACAAGTGTTGATTAAGTCTCGAAAACGTCATTCGTTTCCGTTAACGTTGAGCATGTATAGAATACTAATATGAATAATGTATAGAATGTATATGTGTGGCATATGCATCTCCGAGAAACCGTCACCGACCCAAAAAGAGAACTCTCGCGATAGGCGCCGTATTCGGAAGTTGAAAGCGTAAGATACGAGATCCTCGATGATTCTCCATCGACCAGCGTCATTCTCGACAGACGATGAGTTAGCCTGTTTTGCTGTGCGCCTGTGTTTCTAGGGAAGCCCAAAACGCTCTTAAGTGACGTTGCATTGTACCGTGTCGAGGGCGCTAAGCTTTGGAGAACGGATAGGATAGTTCCCAGCTTACCCAGTGATGATACCATATGATGCCATCGATGCCACCTTGTGGTTGAACAACCAATCAACCAACCACTGAACAGCCATCATCGAACAGTCAAACAGACGAGTCACTTGCTCGTCCACCGTCGGCGGGTGAGTGCGCGGCCTATCTTCCAGTCTTTCTGCTGCCCATCCATATGTTGTCTGTGGGTCTCCCCCTTTCCCACAGTTCTGTTGCTACGCGTGTTTGCGTGCGCGACTGTGAGAAAGGTAGTGGCGCTGCCAACGTTCGAAGTTGCCATTGTTGTTGTTATCGTTGTTGTTGTTGTTGGCGCTGCTGTCGTTGTTGTTGCTATTCTTGTCGTTGTTGTTGCTATTTTTGTTGTTGTTGTTGTTGTTGTTGTTGGCGTTGTCGTGTCCCGTCTCTTTCCGACTTGGCGAACAAGGTGGCTTCGTGGCAATGCCATTGCCTTGCATTTGGGTGGTCGCGGGCTCAAGAGCTGCAAGGACTGGCAGCCACGCTTCAATTGGTTTTCATGGTTTCCAACTTAGACCAATAGGTAAATGCCGGAGTGCACTTTAATTGGCTATGATCGGACAACACAAAGTGGGGAGAGCGCGCGCACACACGCACACACCGTCACAACAACGACGTCTCAATAAAAAGTGATGGTGCATTACCATCCACCCCCCATTACTATAATATTATTATTATTATTATTATTATTATTATTATTATTATTATTATTACTATTTTCACTACGCTACCCTGCCTTGCTTTCTGAGCTTAGCTGATGGTAGGAGTAGACAAGCGTAGCCGGTGGGTGCGAGATGATGGCGCGATGAGCGTGTTGTTTTCCGGCTATGATTCCGTTTGTCATCACTCACGTTCGACGACGGCGGCGGCGGCGACGACGACAACGACAAAGTAAAACGAAGTGTGGCGCGCAACCGCCCGGGATGCAGGATTCACAGCTGCTGCTGCTTCTGCTGTCACTCTCGGGGAAACCGGCGGAAATCGTGCTGCAAAGGCGGGGCATTCACGGCTCCAGCAGCAACAACAACGGCAACAGAAACAACAACAAAAACCAACAACAACACCAGCAGCAACAGCAACGGCAACGGCAACAACAACAACAGCAACAACGACAATAACAACAACAACGGCAACAGAAACAACAACAACAACAACAACCAACAATAACAGCAACAAACAACAACGACCAACAATAACAGCAACAACACAACAACAACAACCAACAATAACAGCAACAAACAACAACAACAGCAACAACAACAGCAACGGCAACGACAGCAACAACAACAGCAACGGCAACAACAACAGCAACAACGAAAATAACAACAACAACGGCAACAGAAACAACAACAACAACAACAACAACAACAACCAACAATAACAGCAACAAACAACAACGACCAACAATAACAGCAACAAACAACAACGACCAACAATAACAGCAACAACACAACAACAACAACCAACAATAACAGCAACAAACAACAACAACAGCAACAACAACAGCAACGGCAACGACAGCAACAACAACAGCAACAACAACAGCAGCAGCAACAACGACAATAACAACAACAACGGCAACAGAAACAACAACAACAACAACAACAATAACAGCAACAAACAACAACGACCAACAATAACAGCAACAAACAACAACAACCAACAATAACAGCAACAAACAACAACAACAACAACAACAACAGCAACGGCAACAGCAACAACAACAATAACAACAACAACAGCAACAACGACAATAACAACAACAACGGCAACAGAAACAACAACAACAACAACAACAACAACAACAACAACAACAACAACAACAACAACAACAACAACAACAACAACAACAACAACAACAACCAACAATAACAGCAACAAATAACAACGACCAACAATAACAGCAACAACACAACAACAACCAACAATAACAGCAACAAACAACAACAACAACAACAGCAACGGCAACGACAGCAACAACAACAGCAGCAGCAACAACAACAGCAACAACGACAATAACAACAACAACGGCAACAGAAACAACAACAACAACAATCAACAATAACAGCAACAAACAACAACGACCAACAATAACAGCAACAAACAACAACAACAACAACAACAACCAACAATAACAGCAACAAACAACAACAACAACAGCAACGGCAACGACAGCAACAACAACAATAACAGCAACAACAACAACAACAACGTCGTTAAGACCCGTTCTCCCCTTTCACCCCACCTCGTCACTACTTCAATCCATCATCACCATCTCACTCCATCACTTCCATTTGCCTTTGTTGCCGCTGCTACTGGTGTCGCCGCCGCCGCTGCTGCTGCTGCTGTTGCTGCGGCGGCGACTGCAGCGGCGGCGACTGTAGCAGCTGTCCCCCGCTGCACCAACGCCATCGTCGTTGGTATAACTAGCATTACTACCACTACAACTACTACTACTACTACGACACGACAGTAATACCAGTAACACTAGCTATACTGCTACTACTAATGCGACAACGCCTGTACAGTGAGGCAGCAAAAATCATGCCAGCAGGTGAGCATCATCGAAGTGACCAATGCGACCGATTGCACGATCTATTCGAAAAAGCTGGAGAACAAAAGGATGACGCCACGGCACAATGACGTTCGCAACAACAATAACAGTATTAATAGATCCAGCAACAACTTAATAGTTCTAGCAGCAGGTACAACAACAACAGCAACAGTAGCAACAATCACAGCAACAACAACAACAACAACAACAACAACAACAACAACAACAACAACAACAACAACAACAACAACAACAACAGCAACAACAACAACAGTCATTGCGTGCGACGACGATGCGCTGGAGTGACACTGCCCGATGAGGATTGCCGACTAGGAGGCGGGACTTAAGAGCACCATCACGACGACGACAAAGAGAGGTGGTCGTGCCATGGCGGGCGAGAGGATTAAAGGAACAGCGGTAACGGCACCAGCAGGAGAAGCAGCAGCAACAACAACAACAACATCAGCAACAACAACAATAATCACCACCACTACCACAACATCATTAACAACAACACCAACAACAATAACAACAACGCCAACAACAACAACGCCAACAACAACAACTAATAGCAACAACAGTGACGCCGATGAGGGCGAGGACATGGGCCGATGATGGCATCTACCGACCGACCGACCGACCAAACAGACAGAAAAGCGCCTGCAGAACGTGTGCTGGCCTCAGTTGTCAGTGAGACGATACCGTGGCGTGTCGTCCGTTGTGATCGCTCGTGCTGGTTGGTTAGTGGTTGGTTCGCATGTGCACGTCCACATACAAAGACAGACAGACAGACAGCGTCGCCGTGATTCGTCTGTGCGTGAACAGCTCGCACAGCTGATCTTGCTTAGTGTGGTGGTTCCCCCCCCCCAGCTTGCAGGGCTCGCAGGCTATTGCTGCAGTTGCTGCTGCTGCTGTTACTGCTTCTGTAGTTGCTACAGCAGCTCCTTCGGCAGTTACTTCGGCTGTTGGTGCCGCCAGCGGCTGTTGTTGGTGCAGTTGTGGTAGTGGTGGTGGTAGAATTACAGGTACAACAGGTGCCGGCGCAGGTGCCGGTACCACAGCCACCGCCGCCGCCGCCGATACTTCGGCTTCAGCTGCTGATTCTGCCGAAACCAGCGATTGTGCGCGACTGATGATCTGAGGGGCCGCGGTGACAAACTTACCACCACGCGACACTCTGTGCTGCTATCCGTTGACCGTGTTGTGGTGTGGTGCGGTGTGTACAGCTGTACAGCACAGCGTATTGACTGCTGTCATTCGGTTTAGTTCGCTTCGTGCACGTGCCTCATCAATCTGGCCATTCGCCGCCGGTGACTGATTTCTTCAGCCAGCTAGCTGTACGTTCGTGTCAGAGAATACGACGACAACAACTGTGTCATTGGCGTCGGCGAGGCTTGTCGCCGATCGGCAATCGCTAATCGTCGTCGCAATCGAACTAGAATCGGCCACTGCTACGACTACTACTACCACTTCTACGATACTATTGAGGCGACATTCGTCGTCGTCGTTCTACCTGCCTTCGCGATGAATCACAATGGGGTGCGTATTGTACATAAAGCTATTTATATATTTATATATCTATATATTTGTATATTTGTATATCTATATATTTATATATCTATATATCTATATATTTATATATTTGTATATTTATATATTTATATATTTATATATTTATATATTTATATATTTATATATTTATATATTTATATATTTATATATTTATATATTTATATATTTATATATTTGTATATTTATATATCTATATATTTATAAAGATAACCATGGCAGGTTAAAGCGTTCGTTAAACGAGCGTATAGACTTGATCTACCTTTGTCATTCGTAAGTCAAACGTGCCAGTGGTAAGGAAAGTCTCCTTTGTCGCGCATGTGCCAAAACCGTGCTCGGATTGACCGCGCGACTTTGCGCTGGTGGTGTCAAAGTCGCCAACGACCGTCTCTTTCACTTTCTTCCATCGATATGTGATGCGTCTAGACGTATATATTTAATTGTATTTCTATATCTTTACAGTAGAATGTTTTTGCTGTGAAACTACTGCGAGGTACATAAAATGTACCTTAACGTTTGGTCTTCACTTTCATATATATATATATATATATATATATATACATTCTACATAATTGTGCTCCTAGCCTACGTGCACAGAAGCATAACAATGATCCACTTAAGAACAGTTCAGCGCTGCATTTAGCATCGGATGCATCTCGATAGCTACGTGCTTGCTTAAACGATGCTTGCACAGCTAAGAAAATTCATAGTGAACCACCACGTCAGTACTCGATTGCACCACCACAACCAGTCATGTGGAACACCGAGCAACTCGTGTCATATACTCGTGTCGACAGATAGCGTGACGATGTGATCAGAGTCGCTCTCTAACGCTGACCAATGTGTGACGCGCGCAAGCAATCACACCGCTTTGTCCTTTGTGTCTCTTCTTTTCTTTATCGTCGGCGTTTTGTCGACAATGTCGCTCACACGCAGTAGAACCTCTAGAAAATGTGTTTACACATATACACAAACATCGCGCACGCTACATTACTATGATGTGTGTCCAAAAGTAATTGATGACGTCTCGCAACATGATGGGGAAAAAGACGAGATCAGGCTGACGCCGTCGAGTGAGGAACAAGAAGTGAAGGGCGCACCTTCTGAGGTGGCGATAATCGTTTCTTGTCGTGTTCCAGATGCTTGTGAGCTGGATTGTGTAGCTATAACTTAATGGTCGGGCATGGCGTGTTGGTGGTATCGGGATGTGACCTTGACGTAGCGTTGGGGGGGGGGGGGGGCGAGAGAAAGCAAGGTCTGGCCTTTCTGCAGACCTAATCCAATACTTATATATATATATATATATATATATATATATATATATATATATATATATATATAAGGTGAGTTCAAATGATAAGGTACGAAACGTCGTAATATCCAAACCGGTAGAAATTTAGACATGCCGCTTTGAGACAACATGGGGATGCGAATGGAGTGTCTAGGGTCGTCATCGGTGACCGGAGGTGATGTCATCAATTTGAGCCAGAGACAGGGCGGAACAGCATGCATGAGAAACATGCGTCGTGACCTCTCTCTAAACAATATGAAGCTGTGCTCTTAGCAGGCAAGTGGATGCTCACTGTCTATTTCGACTTCAGAACTCTTCCGTACGCATCAAATTCCTCGAGCACGGAAAAATCATTTACAGTGACATGACTCCGTACCCTACACAACTCTCTCGACATGACTCCGTACCCTACGCAACTCGCAAGAGACCCGCAGCTAAGCAGCGCTGTCTATGTTGCGCTGCGGCAGCAGCCGTTTTGGCGGCAACTGCTTCTGTTCCACCCGCCGTCCACGACGATTGTCCACGACGAGAAGCATCAACGGGCAGGCAGATATGCGAACAAACGGAAATGGCAGGAGGCGAGACCATTGATAGCCTCAGCAGGCCAATCATCCGAATAAACAGAAGCGTGGCCGGTGACAATAGCAACAAGGCGGATGAATCTCTCGATAGTTATGACGAACAGCTGGTCACTCATCGTTGATGGCTCGTTGAATGCGATTTCCGCCATTATTTCTTCCTCCTCCTCCTCCACCACCACCACCACACTACCATCATAATCATCACCATTTGTCTTGTAATTCACAGTTGTTATCATTATTATCTTCATGGTCGTGTGTGTGTGTTAGAGTACTGTGTCTCTTACCTCATCCGTAGCTCGATGGCCTTACAATGATATCCTAGCGTCGATTTAAGGTGTTGTTATACATCGTAATCATAATAGCCTAATTCATTTCCACACCCCTTCCGATGCCCTGTTTGCGTCGCGTACTATACAGCAAGAACATACAGCAGCAAGAACAACAGATTGACTTATTTGGCTTCGGATTCCGGGGCAGACTTGCAATGTGTTGCTTGTACTGCTGTTTTTTCGGCCGAACTGCCAGCGTCCGCCCGCACTCTACATGAAGACTACCGCGCGGTACAGCCGAGGAGGTAATTTCAACAATGTTCGTCAGGTGGAGGATTTCTAGCCATTTTAGGCATCCCACTTGTTCACTGAGTGTTGACTGAGTGGTAGACAGTACTGCTATAATACTAAAGCACGCACTTCACTGCCATTAGCCAAGTCATAGCGTTCTGCTCTTTTAGAAGTAGACTTCTTTGGGTGGTACATTTCTGCACCAGAGATTGCAACCGCACGACAATGCCCCTGTCAACTCGATTTATTAGTCAACAGACGAGAAGCAGCTTGTGCTGCTGTGTTGGTGCTGCTGCTGCTGATGATATGCGCGGGGTGGTCGCTGATTTTGTGCTGGCGATCGCGCCTGTGGGTACGGGGGTGTTGGGGGTGTTGGGGGTGTTGGTGGCGGCGGAGGTGGCCGTGGTGGCAGCGGCAGTAGCATCGGCGACCCCTGTGTCGGTTATTACAAGTCAAGTCAAGTCAAGTCAACAAGATATCCGAGTAGTTGCCAGGTTGTAGTCACAGTTTTACCGGCTTCATAGTAACTGGCGTGACAGCAGCGGCAGCAGCAGCAGCTCATCCGGAAATGTACGATTTTAGCTTCTGTTCGGTTCTGTTCGGCTGGGAATGTTGTGGCTCTGTGCTATTGAGCCAACAGCTCCGCCCGCAACAATCCCGTTATATACAGCATCGATGGTGGTGATGATGATAATGATGATGATGATGATGACGACGATGATGATGATGACGACGTCGACATTGCGGTGAACACAACGCTGTTAGGATAGCAACAACCCGTCAGCTTTTCTTCCTTTTCCTCAGTAGTCGACATTTGTCTGTGTAGATATTTTGCCATTCATGTGTGGCAGCAGCGGAACGCTTGAACAAACTGCCAACTAAGAGGTAAGAATCTCCTTGTCTCTTTCTCTCTCTCTCCCTCTCTCTAGCGGTGATCTGACGGATCAGACAAACTTGTTAATGATGGCGACGTCAAAAACGATGACGTCAGATGCAGCAATAATAGCAGTCATAACAAAGGCAACGGCAATAGAAAACGGAGACATCGACAACAACAACAGCTACATCAACAATAACAACAACAACGGCTGCAACAGGAACCATAACAACAATTACAACAGCTACATCAGCAATAACAATAACAACAGCATGGAGCCGTAGCAACTCTAGCGGTAACGAGGCCGCTAGAAAGGAAGCTAGCTTAACAACTATATGTGTATGTGTCTAGCTCGATCGCTTGCAACGTATCTAACGCGACGACGACGACGACCGCTATACGCTAAAGCTGACGACGTGTGTCGCACAATCTGAAGGTGAATTGACAGATGTCTGCTCCTTCGAAGGCTAGACGTGGGGTGGGTGGGGTGTTTCGAAGCGCTGCTGACGAAGCCTCGTTAACATCGTGGCTGAGCGACGAATTTTCGCCATCGCTGCGGCGGCGACAGCGGCAGCAGCGACGTCGTCGTCGTCCCTGTCATCTTTGCCTTCGATGCCGTCAGTACCTCCATCAC